>ONZH01023132.1:0-28507 GCA_900303285.1 Rhinella marina | reverse complement strand
AATTTTTAAGTTGGGGTCCTGTGTCGTCATTCTAAATACATCCGGCTGTTGTCACCAACACACACGCTAGCCCAGGGGCACTCCTCTGGCTCTTCCACCGAAACCTCCTTGCCCCACCCTGCCCCCCACCTACAGGCCCACTCTCCCAAACAATTGACGTCTTTTTCCTATCTTTTCTCTCTCTCTAAACTATTTTTTCCGGATAGCTGCCATATACGGTAATTAAACTGAGAAGAAATACAGAGAACACATGCTACACTTGATCTAGTTCATAATTTACGACTGTACCGCTTGATGCAACAGTTTCAAAAATCCATTCTGGCTGTTGTCACCCACACACACGCTAGCCAGGGGGCACTCCTCTGGCTCTTCCACCGAAACCTCCTTCCCCCCAGCCTGCCCCCCCACCTACAGGCCCACTCTACAAACAATTTAGCCGGATAGGGGACGTATCAGAAGTTTTCACTCATGTTAGTTTTTGTTCTTCTTTTTATCTGCCTCCTGACCTGTGATAGGCAGAGCATGGACACGTCCCCTTAGCTGCAGTGGGAAAGACACTCCCCTGGCCAGAGCAAGCTCTTTTTCCCTTTTCCGTGTTCGAAATATCCATTAAATATAGGGGTCCCAAGATAGGGAACGTATACGGTATTAAACTGAGAAGAATCGATACTGCACCGGCTGATGCTAGAGCATTTCAAATGCATTCCGGCTGTTGTCACCACCACACACACTAGCCCAGGGGGCACTCCTCTGACTCTTCCACCAAAACCTCCTTGCCCCACCCTGCCCCCCACCTACAGGCCCACTCTACAAACAATTTAGCCGGATAGGGGACTTATCAGAAGTTTCACTCATGTTAGTTTTTGTTCTTCTTTTATCTGCCTCCTGACCTGTGATAGGCAGAGCATGGACACGTCCCCTTAGCTGCAGTGGGAAAGACACTCCCCTGGCCAGAGCAAGCTCTTTTTCCCTTTTCCGTGTTCGAAATATCCATTAAATATAGGGTCCCAAGATAGGGGACGTATACGGTATTAAAACTGAGAAGAATCGATACTGCACCGGCTTGATGCTAGAGCATTTCCAAATGCATTCCGGCTGTTGTCACCACCACACACGCTAGCCCAGGGGGCACTCCTCTGGCTCTTCCACCGAAACCTCCTTGCCCCCCACCTACAGGCCCTCTCTCCAAACAATTTACCCCCTGGTAGGGGGACGTATTAGATATTGTACTGATTCTGCATTGCCTCCTGCAATAGACGGGAATGGAACCCAGATCAACTGCTTGGGAAGTAGCTATGCTCACCACTATACCACCCAGCAGGCACAGCAACTGATAAGAACAGATACTAAACTTGATGTCAGCTGCAGTGCCAGCATGAGCAGTGGTGTCACCTGCAGGCGGTGATGGACCTTCGTTGCACCTAGTTGGGTGCTTCCCTAACATGTGATGGGTATTTGCCTCGCCTTTCTTGGTCTGGGTGAGCACAATTGCCATGAGGGTAACCACCAGGCTGTTGCCTGAGGATTTGGGGTAATGGTGGGATTAAGCAGCCTCAGAGGCATCCATGCATGCTGCCCCTGCTGTTTCCTGTCCATTTCCGTGGGGGTTTCCATCATTTTCTGAGGTTTCCAGGTTTTCAGGCAAACTTCCCTGTGAAGAGCTTTGGTCCCCCGCAAAAATGCTCGAGTCTCCCATTGACTTCAATGGGGTTCGTTACTCGAAACGAGCACCCGAGTATCGGAAAAATTTGTCTCGAATAACGAGCCACCCGAGCATTTTAGTGGCTCGCTCATCTCTAATTTTTACTAAAGATTACAAATATTGGAGGCAGGAGCTAGCCTGATAAATGAAATGCTTTGTTTATTTAATTCCCTGAGAGCAAGGAATTATGTAAATTTTAAACTCAAATGAAACATTGGTGACTCTTTATCTTTAAAAATGCCAAGTTGCAGTAATCCCAGGATGTATTAGCCAGTGGTTGTTCCTAAAGAAATCTTGCAAATTCCTCTTTGGTAGGATATTCAAGTTATTTTAGCCATCTCTCTATCTGCTCCTGGAATTGAAAAACTAGTATACTTTCCTTGCTAAAACCAGCAGGTAGGAAGTTAAAGGGCTACAGTATAAATCTACGTCTACTCTGGCCTCACCTTGAAGTGATTGGAGTGTGCAGTCTGCAAATTGAATAAAGTTGATAAAAAAATTGGTCATTCAATATTCTATATTTAAAATAGAAAATTGAATTTACTCATCGAAGTATAGACTCAAAGAGGTTTTTGAGTGGATCACTTGAATTATACTTCAAGGAATACAGTAAATAAGACAATATTCAAAATATCATAAACATTGTTGGTTTCTTGGAAATAAATGATGTTTCCATGGTAAATGGTTTAAATGTATTAGCCCATGATGCTGAGTGAGGTTCTTGTGTAAAAGAAATCAACAATGACTACAATAATACAGCCACTTTCATTACCAATGTATGCCATAGCTCTAAACACATATTAAATATAACATGAAAGTAAGAAGGAAGTATTAGATGCAGAGCACAAGAAATACTATTATGTTTTGCTTAATTTGCCAACAAGCATTTCTTAGAACAGAATAGTTCTTCTGGCTCCAAATATACTGCCTTAGTGAAGGTTGATTCATCCTTATGGTATAAAGCAATTTCCCTTTTTTTTAAAAAGTGTACCATGAAGATAATAACATGTTGCAGCTCAAACAAGAAATCAAGATTTTATATGTTTCTAAACAATAGCTCTCCTACCACAAGCTTGGAGTATTTATTTCTCTGTTCTTTCATTTTCAATCACAGTAGGGATGTGGCGCTAAAATGAAAACAAAAAAACTTTATTGAAAAGAATTAATTCTAAAAGGCGCGATAATCTGCACGACCATGAATAGAACAAACATTTAGGAATACGTCCCACAAGATTTGTCGGCTACAACAATAAAGAAAAGGTGGCTATGACAATGACTAGCACAAACCACCTTAAAAGTCGACACTCATCCGAGTGGAACGTCCTATAAATGTTTAACTGAACCCGTGAGGTTTAGCGCTTCTCATATATAAGTCGCAATAAACGGGTCAGAAAAATAACTGAAGCAAAGTTGCGTACAGACGGGGCATGTACTTTATCAGATGTGTGGTGCACAAAAACGAAGCTGTGACTAACACAGTTATTCGGTTGTGCCACCAGTCATCACCCCTCCTAGCAACATCACTGCTTCAGGACGGAGGCCAGGAATGCTATAGGTAAATTAGTTTGCCCTGCCTATCAATATGGTGGGGTCATAGTAAGCTCGACGCGTTTCGATTACTCATCAGGAGCCAGACCTATTATCCCATATATGTCAGCAATTTTAAGGCATATTCTTAGGCAAAAACTACTAGCAGGACGCTGCGCACATCATATTATATGCACAGCGTCTCCGGCACTGGGGCGGCCGTGAGGCGCCCGCCGCACATAGAATCATTTATCTATTCAAAAGACCCCGCCTAAGGAGAGGATACGCCGATGGGAGCGTGACGTCAGAGAAAGGGCGTGTCCAGCCGGGCACACCCCCAGCGTCTCGCAGCCAATCTCAGAAGGTTGCATCTCTGCATAACAGAACAGTGATACATAATCACCGATACTGGGGGAAAGTAATAGGCGGATATAAATTCCCATAATCGCAAAAGGCATGACAGGAGGTAAGGATATGTAACAGCCATATGGAACAGACTAAACGAGCGCTCTCACATTCGTGAATGAACGCTCGTGCAGTAAAGCAACCGCACCATATATAAATTAGTGCCCTGATGTGAATAGAGGCAATGTGACATAAGTAGCCAAGGGGATGGGCTCGCATGTATGCAAAGGCAAAATATTAGGCGAATTTAGATCAACACAAAAACGCCATGAGATGCTAATGATCACACACTTCAAAGACATAAAGTGGATCTAGCAAAATGGAATAAATTAGTGCCCTGATGTGAATAAAGGCAATATGACATAAGTAGCCAAAAAGGAGGGCTCGCCGTATATGCAAAGGTAAAATATTAGGCAATGTTGGATCAACACGAAAACGCCATGAGATGCTAATAATCGCATACTTCTAAAACATATAAAGTGGATATAGCAAAAATGGAAAGTGAATTAAATTACAAAAAACAGACATAGGAAATGTGGTCATTCAGACCATTAGGACGCACAGTTCCAAGACGAAATGTCCACTGGGCTTCCTTTTGAAGAATCCGCTTGTCCAGGTCACCCCCACGAATGGATGGCTTCACAGTCTCAATACCCTGGAATTTGATGAAACCAGCGGCACCCCTATGCTGTTCCATGACATGACGTGCAATGGGCGTATCAGCACCATTGCGTATGTCATTAAGATGCTCTCCAATACGTCTGCGGAATTCGCGTATGGTCTTCCCAACATATTGTACTCCACATTCACAAGTCGCCAAATACACCAGACCCATAGATTTACAATTAATGAAAGTCCTAATAGTGTACGTACGTGATGTATGCGTACTTCTAAATGTTTGCCTGTTGAGATGGAGCTGCAGGCAATACAGTTACCACATCGAAAAGTGCCCTTCAGAGGGTGATCCAGCCAATGTGGGGAGCGAGTAGACGGTGCATACAGGCTATGGACCAACCGGTCCCTGATATTTCTGCCTCTGCGATAAGTGATCGCAGGATAATCACCCACCAAATGCCCCACATCTGGGTCAGCTTGTAATATCCCCCAGTAAGTGGTTAAGATCTCCCTCATGGGGCCAGACGCATCATCAAAATTGGCTATGATACGGATAGTGTCAGATTCTGGTGGTCTCGCGTTTGGGGTGAGCAGTGATTTTCTGTCCACCCCCAAAGCATGCTGATATGATTGTTTTAGAACTGTGGATGGATATCCTCGCTGCTGAAACCTTGATCGCAGATCAGCAGCGGCACCCCGAAAGTCCTTAAGGTTACTGCAATTTCGTCGCACCCTAAGATATTGACCCTTAGGAATGCCACGCCTAAGGGGTAACGGGTGATGACTATGCCAACCTAGTAAGTTATTGGTGGCTGTCTTCTTGCGGAAAAGACGGGTGCCAATGTTACCATCCACGCTCTTATAAATCGTCAGATCAAGAAAATTAATCTCATTAGGATGAGTTTCATATGTAAAAAAGAGACCCCATTCGTTATTATTGAGAATACTGACAAAATCCGAAAAAGATGCAGACGTACCCTTCCAGAAAATGAATATATCGTCGATATATCTAAGCCAATATATAATCGACGATGACCAATCCATCATGATGTCACCAAAAACGACCTCCCTTTCCCATCCACCTAGATACAAATTAGCGTACGTAGGGGCGCAGGGACTCCCCATGGCCACACCCCTTTTCTGATGGTAAACCTTCCTATCAAATATGAAGGTATTATGCTCCAATACAAATCTCAACAACTGGAGCACGAACTCATTGTGTGGCCATAGGTGAGTACCCCCGCTCAGATAAAAAGGAGGCCACCACCTCACAACCCTTCCCATGTGGGATAGAGCTGTACAACGCCTCCACATCGAGACTAGCTAGTATGACATCATCCTCAACATGGAGACCATCCATTTTATTGATGACCTCCATGGAGTCCCTAGTGTACGATGGGAGGCAGGTGACAAATGGCCTAAGAGTGCGATCCACGTACATACTGACGTTTTGGGTGAGGCTGTCATTACCAGAGACAATCGGCCTCCCTTTTAGTGGATCAACACCCTTATGGATTTTGGGTAACCCATAGAAACAAGACATCTGCGGATGTTTAGGTAGCAGAAAGTCAAATTCAGATTTATTGACAAGCCTCCGACAAAGGGCATCATTCAAAATACACTTCAGCTCAGCGGTATGAGCCGAAAGTGTACCTGAGGATATGACCTCATAGCACTGTCGGTCATCAAGAATCCTGAGACACATCTGTTCGTATTGTGCCTGATCCATGACAACCACATTGCCTCCTTTGTCGGAAGGCTTGATAACGATGGATTGGTCAGACTCCAGCATCAAAAGGGCCTGCATCTCATTGGATGTCATATTGTTTGTACCCGATCTGAACCCCTCAAGAGACTTAAGCTGGTCCACTACCACCTTCAGAAATACATCCATTGGCGTGTGATCACCAATGGGTGGATTCTTGGTAGAGGGGGGTCTAAAATCAGTGAATGGACCCTCCCCTGGTGATCTGCTGCCCTCTTCCCAAAGCTCTGCCAACAGCTGAACATCTGGGAGATCAGACTCATCAATGCCCAACTCAGCACATTGAACCCTATTGTGCGTGGCATAAAATTTCTTCCACTTTAGTTTCCTCACAAAAAGGTGAAGATCTTTGACCCATGAAAAGAGGTCAAATCTATTGGTAGGGACAAAAGAGAGGCCCTTGCTGAGAACACTCATTTCAGCTGCAGTGAGGATTCTTTTGGACAGGTTGATGATCTGCAATTCATCACCTCTGTGCAAGTATATATTGGATGATCTATCTATCTCCTGTCTCGAAGGAGGTAGTCGGACACCGGAGGACCTGTCCCTAAAAAATCTCCTCTTGATCTAGGGCCTCTGCGACCCCTATATCTGCCCCTGCCTTTAGCTCTCCCCCTCGCCGGATACGCTGATTGTGTAGGGGGTCTTCTAAGGCTAGGGTCTGCTTCAGACTCAGCCTCAGAGGATGATGGTTCAGTCTCTAATTCAATCACCTTAGTCTGCTTTGCACCAAAGTCAAAGACACGTCCCTCTCTAAAGTCTGCTGTGTCACGTAGATATTGAAAGTGCTTGCGCTCTTTTAGTTGCGCAGTAAAGCGATCCAGTGTTTGTTGTAACCTTTGTTCTTTCTGAGAGAACTCTGACTGCGAGGAGAATTCTTTCACACTGTCAATCAACCCCCGTAACGCAGCTGTATTTTTCTCATATACTTTATGCTCCTCCTCTAAAAGTAAGGACATGAGTCGTAATGAGGAATCAATGGATTCTTTTTCCCATCGGACACTGAATTCGGAGGAACAGATACGTGACACTGGCATAAAAGAGATCCGCAAACCTCTAGGGACTATCTTCAACTTTAAATAGGTCTCCAGGGACTGTATTTCCCACCACCCCCGTATCTGGTCTTTATAGCAGCTAGTTAAAGATTTAAACACACTAGTAATGCTAAGTGGGCGTGGGTCAGAGGGCAACTGTGCATCAGAGAACACCAATTTGGCTTCATTGCTCCAAGCCTCCGTGTTCAGGCCTCCTGCCAGGAATCCTGCCATTCCCCAATATATTAAGTAGGTAAAGTTAAACAAACTCACAGGTACCTCAATCAAAGAGGAAAAAGGTATACACCACCAATATTTTAAATCACAGTAGGGATGTGGCGCTAAAATGAAAACAAAAAAACTTTATTGAAAAGAATTAATTCTAAAAGGCGCGATAATCTGCACGACCATGAATAGAACAAACATTTAGGAATACGTCCCACAAGATTTGTCGGCTACAACAATAAAGAAAAGGTGGCTATGACAATGACTAGCACAAACCACCTTAAAAGTCGACACTCATCCGAGTGGAACGTCCTATAAATGTTTAACTGAACCCGTGAGGTTTAGCGCTTCTCATATATAAGTCGCAATAAACGGGTCAGAAAAATAACTGAAGCAAAGTTGCGTACAGACGGGGCATGTACTTTATCAGATGTGTGGTGCACAAAAAACGAAGCTGTGACTAACACAGTTATTCGGTTGTGCCACCAGTCATCACCCCTCCTAGCAACATCACTGCTTCAGGACGGAGGCCAGGAATGCTATAGGTAAATTAGTTTGCCCTGCCTATCAATATGGTGGGTCATAGTAAGCTCGACGCGTTTCGATTACTCATCAGGAGCCAGACCTATTATCCCATATATGTCAGCAATTTTAAGGCATATTCTTAGGCAAAAACTACTAGCAGGACGCTGCGCACATCATATTATATGCACAGCGTCTCCGGCACTGGGGCGGCCGTGAGGCGCCCGCCGCACATAGAATCATTTATCTATTCAAAAGACCCCGCCTAAGGAGAGGATACGCCGATGGGAGCGTGACGTCAGAGAAAGGGCGTGTCCAGCCGGGCACACCCCCAGCGTCTCGCAGCCAATCTCAGAAGGTGCATCTCTGCATAACAGAACAGTGATACATAATCACCGATACTGGGGGAAAGTAATTAGGCGGATATAAATTCCCATAATCGCAAAAGGCATGACAGGAGGTAAGGATATGTAACAGCCATATGGAACAGACTAAACGAGCGCTCTCACATTCGTGAATGAACGCTCGTGCAGTAAAGCAACCGCACCATATATAAATTAGTGCCCTGATGTGAATAGAGGCAATGTGACATAAGTAGCCAAGGGGATGGGCTCGCATGTATGCAAAGGCAAAATATTAGGCGAATTTAGATCAACACAAAAACGCCATGAGATGCTAATGATCACACACTTCAAAGACATAAAGTGGATCTAGCAAAATGGAATAAATTAGTGCCCTGATGTGAATAAAGGCAATATGACATAAGTAGCCAAAAAGGAGGGCTCGCGTATATGCAAAGGTAAAATATTAGGCAATGTTGGATCAACACGAAAACGCCATGAGATGCTAATAATCGCATACTTCTAAAACATATAAAGTGGATATAGCAAAAATGGAAAGTGAATTAAATTACAAAAAACAGACATAGGAAATGTGGTCATTCAGACCATTAGGACGCACAGTTCCAAGACGAAATGTCCACTGGGCTTCCTTTTGAAGAATCCGCTTGTCCAGGTCACCCCCACGAATGGATGGCTTCACAGTCTCAATACCCTGGAATTTGATGAAACCAGCGGCACCCCTATGCTGTTCCATGACATGACGTGCAATGGGCGTATCAGCACCATTGCGTATGTCATTAAGATGCTCTCCAATACGTCTGCGGAATTCGCGTATGGTCTTCCCAACATATTGTACTCCACATTCACAAGTCGCCAAATACACCAGACCCATAGATTTACAATTAATGAAAGTCCTAATAGTGTACGTACGTGATGTATGCGTACTTCTAAATGTTTTGCCTGTTGAGATGGAGCTGCAGGCAATACAGTTACCACATCGAAAAGTGCCCTTCAGAGGGTGATCCAGCCAATGTGGGGAGCGAGTAGACGGTGCATACAGGCTATGGACCAACCGGTCCCTGATATTTCTGCCTCTGCGATAAGTGATCGCAGGATAATCACCCACCAAATGCCCCACATCTGGGTCAGCTTGTAATATCCCCCAGTAAGTGGTTAAGATCTCCCTCATGGGGCCAGACGCATCATCAAAATTGGCTATGATACGGATAGTGTCAGATTCTGGTGGTCTCGCGTTTGGGGTGAGCAGTGATTTTCTGTCCACCCCCAAAGCATGCTGATATGATTGTTTTAGAACTGTGGATGGATATCCTCGCTGCTGAAACCTTGATCGCAGATCAGCAGCGGCACCCCGAAAGTCCTTAAGGTTACTGCAATTTCGTCGCACCCTAAGATATTGACCCTTAGGAATGCCACGCCTAAGGGGTAACGGGTGATGACTATGCCAACCTAGTAAGTTATTGGTGGCTGTCTTCTTGCGGAAAAGACGGGTGCCAATGTTACCATCCACGCTCTTATAAATCGTCAGATCAAGAAAATTAATCTCATTAGGATGAGTTTCATATGTAAAAAAGAGACCCCATTCGTTATTATTGAGAATACTGACAAAATCCGAAAAAGATGCAGACGTACCCTTCCAGAAAATGAATATATCGTCGATATATCTAAGCCAATATATAATCGACGATGACCAATCCATCATGATGTCACCAAAAACGACCTCCCTTTCCCATCCACCTAGATACAAATTAGCGTACGTAGGGGCGCAGGGACTCCCCATGGCCACACCCCTTTTCTGATGGTAAACCTTCCTATCAAATATGAAGGTATTATGCTCCAATACAAATCTCAACAACTGGAGCACGAACTCATTGTGTGGCCATAGGTGAGTACCCCGCTCAGATAAAAAGGAGGCCACCACCTCACAACCCTTCCCATGTGGGATAGAGCTGTACAACGCCTCCACATCGAGACTAGCTAGTATGACATCATCCTCAACATGGAGACCATCCATTTTATTGATGACCTCCATGGAGTCCCTAGTGTACGATGGGAGGCAGGTGACAAATGGCCTAAGAGTGCGATCCACGTACATACTGACGTTTTGGGTGAGGCTGTCATTACCAGAGACAATCGGCCTCCCTTTTAGTGGATCAACACCCTTATGGATTTTGGGTAACCCATAGAAACAAGACATCTGCGGATGTTTAGGTAGCAGAAAGTCAAATTCAGATTTATTGACAAGCCTCCGACAAAGGGCATCATTCAAAATACACTTCAGCTCAGCGGTATGAGCCGAAAGTGTACCTGAGGATATGACCTCATAGCACTGTCGGTCATCAAGAATCCTGAGACACATCTGTTCGTATTGTGCCTGATCCATGACAACCACATTGCCTCCTTTGTCGGAAGGCTTGATAACGATGGATTGGTCAGACTCCAGCATCAAAAGGGCCTGCATCTCATTGGATGTCATATTGTTTGTACCCGATCTGAACCCCTCAAGAGACTTAAGCTGGTCCACTACCACCTTCAGAAATACATCCATTGGCGTGTGATCACCAATGGGTGGATTCTTGGTAGAGGGGGGTCTAAAATCAGTGAATGGACCCTCCCCTGGTGATCTGCTGCCCTCTTCCCAAAGCTCTGCCAACAGCTGAACATCTGGGAGATCAGACTCATCAATGCCCAACTCAGCACATTGAACCCTATTGTGCGTGGCATAAAATTTCTTCCACTTTAGTTTCCTCACAAAAAGGTGAAGATCTTTGACCCATGAAAAGAGGTCAAATCTATTGGTAGGGACAAAAGAGAGGCCCTTGCTGAGAACACTCATTTCAGCTGCAGTGAGGATTCTTTTGGACAGGTTGATGATCTGCAATTCATCACCTCTGTGCAAGTATATATTGGATGATCTATCTATCTCCTGTCTCGAAGGAGGTAGTCGGACACCGGAGGACCTGTCCCTAAAAAATCTCCTCTTGATCTAGGGCCTCTGCGACCCCTATATCTGCCCCTGCCTTTAGCTCTCCCCCTCGCCGGATACGCTGATTGTGTAGGGGGTCTTCTAAGGCTAGGGTCTGCTTCAGACTCAGCCTCAGAGGATGATGGTTCAGTCTCTAATTCAATCACCTTAGTCTGCTTTGCACCAAAGTCAAAGACACGTCCCTCTCTAAAGTCTGCTGTGTCACGTAGATATTGAAAGTGCTTGCGCTCTTTTAGTTGCGCAGTAAAGCGATCCAGTGTTTGTTGTAACCTTTGTTCTTTCTGAGAGAACTCTGACTGCGAGGAGAATTCTTTCACACTGTCAATCAACCCCCGTAACGCAGCTGTATTTTTCTCATATACTTTATGCTCCTCCTCTAAAAGTAAGGACATGAGTCGTAATGAGGAATCAATGGATTCTTTTTCCCATCGGACACTGAATTCGGAGGAACAGATACGTGACACTGGCATAAAAGAGATCCGCAAACCTCTAGGGACTATCTTCAACTTTAAATAGGTCTCCAGGGACTGTATTTCCCACCACCCCCGTATCTGGTCTTTATAGCAGCTAGTTAAAGATTTAAACACACTAGTAATGCTAAGTGGGCGTGGGTCAGAGGGCAACTGTGCATCAGAGAACACCAATTTGGCTTCATTGCTCCAAGCCTCCGTGTTCAGGCCTCCTGCCAGGAATCCTGCCATTCCCCAATATATTAAGTAGGTAAAGTTAAACAAACTCACAGGTACCTCAATCAAAGAGGAAAAAGGTATACACCACCAATATTTTAAATCACAGTAGGGATGTGGCGCTAAAATGAAAACAAAAAAACTTTATTGAAAAGAATTAATTCTAAAAGGCGCGATAATCTGCACGACCATGAATAGAACAAACATTTAGGAATACGTCCCACAAGATTTGTCGGCTACAACAATAAAGAAAACACTGGATCGCTTTACTGCGCAACTAAAAGAGCGCAAGCACTTTCAATATCTACGTGACACAGCAGACTTTAGAGAGGGACGTGTCTTTGACTTTGGTGCAAAGCAGACTAAGGTGATTGAATTAGAGACTGAACCATCATCCTCTGAGGCTGAGTCTGAAGCAGACCCTAGCCTTAGAAGACCCCCTACACAATCAGCGTATCCGGCGAGGGGGAGAGCTAAAGGCAGGGGCAGATATAGGGGTCGCAGAGGCCCTAGATCAAGAGGAGATTTTTTAGGGACAGGTCCTCCGGTGTCCGACTACCTCCTTCGAGACAGGAGATAGATAGATCATCCAATATATACTTGCACAGAGGTGATGAATTGCAGATCATCAACCTGTCCAAAAGAATCCTCACTGCAGCTGAAATGAGTGTTCTCAGCAAGGGCCTCTCTTTTGTCCCTACCAATAGATTTGACCTCTTTTCATGGGTCAAAGATCTTCACCTTTTTGTGAGGAAACTAAAGTGGAAGAAATTTTATGCCACGCACAATAGGGTTCAATGTGCTGAGTTGGGCATTGATGAGTCTGATCTCCCAGATGTTCAGCTGTTGGCAGAGCTTTGGGAAGAGGGCAGCAGATCACCAGGGGAGGGTCCATTCACTGATTTTAGACCCCCCTCTACCAAGAATCCACCCATTGGTGATCACACGCCAATGGATGTATTTCTGAAGGTGGTAGTGGACCAGCTTAAGTCTCTTGAGGGGTTCAGATCGGGTACAAACAATATGACATCCAATGAGATGCAGGCCCTTTTGATGCTGGAGTCTGACCAATCCATCGTTATCAAGCCTTCCGACAAAGGAGGCAATGTGGTTGTCATGGATCAGGCACAATACGAACAGATGTGTCTCAGGATTCTTGATGACCGACAGTGCTATGAGGTCATATCCTCAGGTACACTTTCGGCTCATACCGCTGAGCTGAAGTGTATTTTGAATGATGCCCTTTGTCGGAGGCTTGTCAATAAATCTGAATTTGACTTTCTGCTACCTAAACATCCGCAGATGTCTTGTTTCTATGGGTTACCCAAAATCCATAAGGGTGTTGATCCACTAAAAGGGAGGCCGATTGTCTCTGGTAATGACAGCCTCACCCAAAACGTCAGTATGTACGTGGATCGCACTCTTAGGCCATTTGTCACCTGCCTCCCATCGTACACTAGGGACTCCATGGAGGTCATCAATAAAATGGATGGTCTCCATGTTGAGGATGATGTCATACTAGCTAGTCTCGATGTGGAGGCGTTGTACAGCTCTATCCCACATGGGAAGGGTTGTGAGGTGGTGGCCTCCTTTTTATCTGAGCGGGGTACTCACCTATGGCCACACAATGAGTTCGTGCTCCAGTTGTTGAGATTTGTATTGGAGCATAATACCTTCATATTTGATAGGAAGGTTTACCATCAGAAAAGGGGTGTGGCCATGGGGAGTCCCTGCGCCCCTACGTACGCTAATTTGTATCTAGGTGGATGGGAAAGGGAGGTCGTTTTTGGTGACATCATGATGGATTGGTCATCGTCGATTATATATTGGCTCAGATATATCGACGATATATTCATTTTCTGGAAGGGTACGTCTGCATCTTTTTCGGATTTTGTCAGTATTCTCAATAATAACGAATGGGGTCTCTTTTTTACATATGAAACTCATCCTAATGAGATTAATTTTCTTGATCTGACGATTTATAAGAGCGTGGATGGTAACATTGGCACCCGTCTTTTCCGCAAGAAGACAGCCACCAATAACTTACTAGGTTGGCATAGTCATCACCCGTTACCCCTTAGGCGTGGCATTCCTAAGGGTCAATATCTTAGGGTGCGACGAAATTGCAGTAACCTTAAGGACTTTCGGGGTGCCGCTGCTGATCTGCGATCAAGGTTTCAGCAGCGAGGATATCCATCCACAGTTCTAAAACAATCATATCAGCATGCTTTGGGGGTGGACAGAAAATCACTGCTCACCCCAAACGCGAGACCACCAGAATCTGACACTATCCGTATCATAGCCAATTTTGATGATGCGTCTGGCCCCATGAGGGAGATCTTAACCACTTACTGGGGGATATTACAAGCTGACCCAGATGTGGGGCATTTGGTGGGTGATTATCCTGCGATCACTTATCGCAGAGGCAGAAATATCAGGGACCGGTTGGTCCATAGCCTGTATGCACCGTCTACTCGCTCCCCACATTGGCTGGATCACCCTCTGAAGGGCACTTTTCGATGTGGTAACTGTATTGCCTGCAGCTCCATCTCAACAGGCAAAACATTTAGAAGTACGCATACATCACGTACGTACACTATTAGGACTTTCATTAATTGTAAATCTATGGGTCTGGTGTATTTGGCGACTTGTGAATGTGGAGTACAATATGTTGGGAAGACCATACGCGAATTCCGCAGACGTATTGGAGAGCATCTTAATGACATACGCAATGGTGCTGATACGCCCATTGCACGTCATGTCATGGAACAGCATAGGGGTGCCGCTGGTTTCATCAAATTCCAGGGTATTGAGACTGTGAAGCCATCCATTCGTGGGGGTGACCTGGACAAGCGGATTCTTCAAAAGGAAGCCCAGTGGACATTTCGTCTTGGAACTGTGCGTCCCAATGGTCTGAATGACCACATTTCCTATGTCTGTTTTTTTGTAATTTAATTCACTTTCCATTTTTGCTATATCCACTTTATATGTTTTAGAAGTATGCGATTATTAGCATCTCATGGCGTTTTCGTGTTGATCCAACATTGCCTAATATTTTACCTTTGCATATACGCGAGCCCTCCTTTTTGGCTACTTATGTCATATTGCCTTTATTCACATCAGGGCACTAATTTATTCCATTTTGCTAGATCCACTTTATGTCTTTGAAGTGTGTGATCATTAGCATCTCATGGCGTTTTTGTGTTGATCTAAATTCGCCTAATATTTTGCCTTTGCATACATGCGAGCCCATCCCCTTGGCTACTTATGTCACATTGCCTCTATTCACATCAGGGCACTAATTTATATATGGTGCGGTTGCTTTACTGCACGAGCGTTCATTCACGAATGTGAGAGCGCTCGTTTAGTCTGTTCCATATGGCTGTTACATATCCTTACCTCCTGTCATGCCTTTTGCGATTATGGGAATTTATATCCGCCTAATTACTTTCCCCCAGTATCGGTGATTATGTATCACTGTTCTGTTATGCAGAGATGCACCTTCTGAGATTGGCTGCGAGACGCTGGGGGTGTGCCCGGCTGGACACGCCCTTTCTCTGACGTCACGCTCCCATCGGCGTATCCTCTCCTTAGGCGGGGTCTTTTGAATAGATAAATGATTCTATGTGCGGCGGGCGCCTCACGGCCGCCCCAGTGCCGGAGACGCTGTGCATATAATATGATGTGCGCAGCGTCCTGCTAGTAGTTTTTGCCTAAGAATATGCCTTAAAATTGCTGACATATATGGGATAATAGGTCTGGCTCCTGATGAGTAATCGAAACGCGTCGAGCTTACTATGACCCACCATATTGATAGGCAGGGCAAACTAATTTACCTATAGCATTCCTGGCCTCCGTCCTGAAGCAGTGATGTTGCTAGGAGGGGTGATGACTGGTGGCACAACCGAATAACTGTGTTAGTCACAGCTTCGTTTTTTGTGCACCACACATCTGATAAAGTACATGCCCCGTCTGTACGCAACTTTGCTTCAGTTATTTTTCTGACCCGTTTATTGCGACTTATATATGAGAAGCGCTAAACCTCACGGGTTCAGTTAAACATTTATAGGACGTTCCACTCGGATGAGTGTCGACTTTTAAGGTGGTTTGTGCTAGTCATTGTCATAGCCACCTTTTCTTTATTGTTGTAGCCGACAAATCTTGTGGGACGTATTCCTAAATGTTTGTTCTATTCATGGTCGTGCAGATTATCGCGCCTTTTAGAATTAATTCTTTTCAATAAAGTTTTTTTGTTTTCATTTTAGCGCCACATCCCTACTGTGATTTAAAATATTGGTGGTGTATACCTTTTTCCTCTTTGATTGAGGTACCTGTGAGTTTGTTTAACTTTACCTACTTAATATATTGGGGAATGGCAGGATTCCTGGCAGGAGGCCTGAACACGGAGGCTTGGAGCAATGAAGCCAAATTGGTGTTCTCTGATGCACAGTTGCCCTCTGACCCACGCCCACTTAGCATTACTAGTGTGTTTAAATATTTAACTAGCTGCTATAAAGACCAGATACGGGGGTGGTGGGAAATACAGTCCCTGGAGACCTATTTAAAGTTGAAGATAGTCCCTAGAGGTTTGCGGATCTCTTTTATGCCAGTGTCACGTATCTGTTCCTCCGAATTCAGTGTCCGATGGGAAAAAGAATCCATTGATTCCTCATTACGACTCATGTCCTTACTTTTAGAGGAGGAGCATAAAGTATATGAGAAAAATACAGCTGCGTTACGGGGGTTGATTGACAGTGTGAAAGAATTCTCCTCGCAGTCAGAGTTCTCTCAGAAAGAACAAAGGTTACAACAAACACTGGATCGCTTTACTGCGCAACTAAAAGAGCGCAAGCACTTTCAATATCTACGTGACACAGCAGACTTTAGAGAGGGACGTGTCTTTGACTTTGGTGCAAAGCAGACTAAGGTGATTGAATTAGAGACTGAACCATCATCCTCTGAGGCTGAGTCTGAAGCAGACCCTAGCCTTAGAAGACCCCCTACACAATCAGCGTATCCGGCGAGGGGGAGAGCTAAAGGCAGGGGCAGATATAGGGGTCGCAGAGGCCCTAGATCAAGAGGAGATTTTTTAGGGACAGGTCCTCCGGTGTCCGACTACCTCCTTCGAGACAGGAGATAGATAGATCATCCAATATATACTTGCACAGAGGTGATGAATTGCAGATCATCAACCTGTCCAAAAGAATCCTCACTGCAGCTGAAATGAGTGTTCTCAGCAAGGGCCTCTCTTTTGTCCCTACCAATAGATTTGACCTCTTTTCATGGGTCAAAGATCTTCACCTTTTTGTGAGGAAACTAAAGTGGAAGAAATTTTATGCCACGCACAATAGGGTTCAATGTGCTGAGTTGGGCATTGATGAGTCTGATCTCCCAGATGTTCAGCTGTTGGCAGAGCTTTGGGAAGAGGGCAGCAGATCACCAGGGGAGGGTCCATTCACTGATTTTAGACCCCCCTCTACCAAGAATCCACCCATTGGTGATCACACGCCAATGGATGTATTTCTGAAGGTGGTAGTGGACCAGCTTAAGTCTCTTGAGGGGTTCAGATCGGGTACAAACAATATGACATCCAATGAGATGCAGGCCCTTTTGATGCTGGAGTCTGACCAATCCATCGTTATCAAGCCTTCCGACAAAGGAGGCAATGTGGTTGTCATGGATCAGGCACAATACGAACAGATGTGTCTCAGGATTCTTGATGACCGACAGTGCTATGAGGTCATATCCTCAGGTACACTTTCGGCTCATACCGCTGAGCTGAAGTGTATTTTGAATGATGCCCTTTGTCGGAGGCTTGTCAATAAATCTGAATTTGACTTTCTGCTACCTAAACATCCGCAGATGTCTTGTTTCTATGGGTTACCCAAAATCCATAAGGGTGTTGATCCACTAAAAGGGAGGCCGATTGTCTCTGGTAATGACAGCCTCACCCAAAACGTCAGTATGTACGTGGATCGCACTCTTAGGCCATTTGTCACCTGCCTCCCATCGTACACTAGGGACTCCATGGAGGTCATCAATAAAATGGATGGTCTCCATGTTGAGGATGATGTCATACTAGCTAGTCTCGATGTGGAGGCGTTGTACAGCTCTATCCCACATGGGAAGGGTTGTGAGGTGGTGGCCTCCTTTTTATCTGAGCGGGGTACTCACCTATGGCCACACAATGAGTTCGTGCTCCAGTTGTTGAGATTTGTATTGGAGCATAATACCTTCATATTTGATAGGAAGGTTTACCATCAGAAAAGGGGTGTGGCCATGGGGAGTCCCTGCGCCCCTACGTACGCTAATTTGTATCTAGGTGGATGGGAAAGGGAGGTCGTTTTTGGTGACATCATGATGGATTGGTCATCGTCGATTATATATTGGCTTAGATATATCGACGATATATTCATTTTCTGGAAGGGTACGTCTGCATCTTTTTCGGATTTTGTCAGTATTCTCAATAATAACGAATGGGGTCTCTTTTTTACATATGAAACTCATCCTAATGAGATTAATTTTCTTGATCTGACGATTTATAAGAGCGTGGATGGTAACATTGGCACCCGTCTTTTCCGCAAGAAGACAGCCACCAATAACTTACTAGGTTGGCATAGTCATCACCCGTTACCCCTTAGGCGTGGCATTCCTAAGGGTCAATATCTTAGGGTGCGACGAAATTGCAGTAACCTTAAGGACTTTCGGGGTGCCGCTGCTGATCTGCGATCAAGGTTTCAGCAGCGAGGATATCCATCCACAGTTCTAAAACAATCATATCAGCATGCTTTGGGGGTGGACAGAAAATCACTGCTCACCCCAAACGCGAGACCACCAGAATCTGACACTATCCGTATCATAGCCAATTTTGATGATGCGTCTGGCCCCATGAGGGAGATCTTAACCACTTACTGGGGGATATTACAAGCTGACCCAGATGTGGGGCATTTGGTGGGTGATTATCCTGCGATCACTTATCGCAGAGGCAGAAATATCAGGGACCGGTTGGTCCATAGCCTGTATGCACCGTCTACTCGCTCCCCACATTGGCTGGATCACCCTCTGAAGGGCACTTTTCGATGTGGTAACTGTATTGCCTGCAGCTCCATCTCAACAGGCAAAACATTTAGAAGTACGCATACATCACGTACGTACACTATTAGGACTTTCATTAATTGTAAATCTATGGGTCTGGTGTATTTGGCGACTTGTGAATGTGGAGTACAATATGTTGGGAAGACCATACGCGAATTCCGCAGACGTATTGGAGAGCATCTTAATGACATACGCAATGGTGCTGATACGCCCATTGCACGTCATGTCATGGAACAGCATAGGGGTGCCGCTGGTTTCATCAAATTCCAGGGTATTGAGACTGTGAAGCCATCCATTCGTGGGGGTGACCTGGACAAGCGGATTCTTCAAAAGGAAGCCCAGTGGACATTTCGTCTTGGAACTGTGCGTCCTAATGGTCTGAATGACCACATTTCCTATGTCTGTTTTTTGTAATTTAATTCACTTTCCATTTTTGCTATATCCACTTTATATGTTTTAGAAGTATGCGATTATTAGCATCTCATGGCGTTTTCGTGTTGATCCAACATTGCCTAATATTTTACCTTTGCATATACGCGAGCCCTCCTTTTTGGCTACTTATGTCATATTGCCTTTATTCACATCAGGGCACTAATTTATTCCATTTTGCTAGATCCACTTTATGTCTTTGAAGTGTGTGATCATTAGCATCTCATGGCGTTTTTGTGTTGATCTAAATTCGCCTAATATTTTGCCTTTGCATACATGCGAGCCCATCCCCTTGGCTACTTATGTCACATTGCCTCTATTCACATCAGGGCACTAATTTATATATGGTGCGGTTGCTTTACTGCACGAGCGTTCATTCACGAATGTGAGAGCGCTCGTTTAGTCTGTTCCATATGGCTGTTACATATCCTTACCTCCTGTCATGCCTTTTGCGATTATGGGAATTTATATCCGCCTAATTACTTTCCCCCAGTATCGGTGATTATGTATCACTGTTCTGTTATGCAGAGATGCACCTTCTGAGATTGGCTGCGAGACGCTGGGGGTGTGCCCGGCTGGACACGCCCTTTCTCTGACGTCACGCTCCCATCGGCGTATCCTCTCCTTAGGCGGGGTCTTTTGAATAGATAAATGATTCTATGTGCGGCGGGCGCCTCACGGCCGCCCCAGTGCCGGAGACGCTGTGCATATAATATGATGTGCGCAGCGTCCTGCTAGTAGTTTTTGCCTAAGAATATGCCTTAAAATTGCTGACATATATGGGATAATAGGTCTGGCTCCTGATGAGTAATCGAAACGCGTCGAGCTTACTATGACCCACCATATTGATAGGCAGGGCAAACTAATTTACCTATAGCATTCCTGGCCTCCGTCCTGAAGCAGTGATGTTGCTAGGAGGGGTGATGACTGGTGGCACAACCGAATAACTGTGTTAGTCACAGCTTCGTTTTTTGTGCACCACACATCTGATAAAGTACATGCCCCGTCTGTACGCAACTTTGCTTCAGTTATTTTTCTGACCCGTTTATTGCGACTTATATATGAGAAGCGCTAAACCTCACGGGTTCAGTTAAACATTTATAGGACGTTCCACTCGGATGAGTGTCGACTTTTAAGGTGGTTTGTGCTAGTCATTGTCATAGCCACCTTTTCTTTATTGTTGTAGCCGACAAATCTTGTGGGACGTATTCCTAAATGTTTGTTCTATTCATGGTCGTGCAGATTATCGCGCCTTTTAGAATTAATTCTTTTCAATAAAGTTTTTTTGTTTTCATTTTAGCGCCACATCCCTACTGTGATTTAAAATATTGGTGGTGTATACCTTTTTCCTCTTTGATTGAGGTACCTGTGAGTTTGTTCTTTCATTTTCCCAGCAATTTCAACCGTGCAACATTATTTTGCAAAGATTGTTAAATGTGTCAAGTTTTTGTCCTTTGTTCCTAATTTTAAGCGAACAGTGCTATACGGCTGGAACTTTCTCTAAAAATATGTCTGTACTCAAGCAGCTTGGCTGATGTCCCAGGATGTAAAAATATGCCAAGAAGAAGACATATTGGTTTATTTACAGAGAGGATTCTATTTGTCACTTGTTTGTGATTGCTATATCCTTTTCTAAATGCGTAAGGTGTTGAACTTTCCTGCAAGTTGCTGTAGTTACATTTGGTGACAGCTTACCCAAACAGTTGTTTATCAAACATTTCTGAATATATGTCCCCGCCTATGACACTTCCACAAATAAAATATTTAAACTGTTGTCAGTGTGTCTGGGCTAGAAATCTGTGATGCAAAACAAGGCATTTCTTGTAGATAACCACAAAATATTTGTGTTTAAGTGTATTATTTTGATTAAAAACATTTTCACCATCACTTATTTTTTCATCTTATAATTGCAGGTAAATAAAATTTCTTATCTGTGTGATAATGTCAAAATGTTAAAAGGCATTTCTACAACTTAGCTATTGATGATCTTTCTTACAGATAGTTCATCAATATCAGATCAGTGGGGTCTATCTTACCGATCAGCTGGTTCAGGTAGCTACCTGCACTGAAAACTACTGGACAGAACTGACAAAATGTTCCATCCACTGAGTACTGGCAATGCAAGGGTACTAGAGCTTAGATTCCATTAAACTGAGCCTTCCATTCACCATATTGTTTGCCCAATGCAACTAAGTGGGGTGGAGATGGGGATACCAGTCTTATATTGATGACCTATCCTAAGGATAGTCATCAGTATCTAAGTCCTGGAAAACCCCTTGAATGGGTACCGATGAGGGTAAATCATTCTGCAAATCACCCCATTATGCCCCTTTTATTTTCTTTTTACCCTTTTTTCTTTTCCTGAATTTTCTTTACTGACTTACTATATTTTAAACAATTAACCCCAATGTGGTGTTTTGATGCAATAAAACATAAAAATTGCTTGATTTTTAAACATTATTTTAATGCTAGATTTCACAACATAATAAGTACAATAGCAACTCAATTAAATTCTCCTGATGGCACAAAGCAAAACATATGGTCAGGTATATAACATATAAGCTATGCAAATAATTCTTAAAAGGCAGCATGTACAATTCAAGCCTTGTACCTAGCTCTGGCTATAACACATGTCAGTATAGTCCTTCCTAATTGGCTGAGGCTGACAGGAATTATGGGCAAGCCAAATGATTGTGGCACCACCCAGGGTCATGTGATCCTGATTTTTTTTAATCTTCACTGCTGTGTTCGGAAGCTCTGGTTGATCTATAGAATGGAGGATGCTAATTTTAGTGATTTGTCTGAATTTAATCTCAAAAGTTTGGGATTTGACCGGCAACCAATGTTTTTGTCATAACAACTCCCATTTGTTCATCTCTAGTAAACATGTTGAAGAAAAGTTTCTGCAGGGTGTCCTTAAAGGGAGTCTGTTAGCTGTTATGACTGTGCAAAACTGCTGCCAGCACTAGATAAAGCTTAGGCAGAGCAGGATAAATATCTTGTTCAGAGGTTTTATTATCAGGAACAGTGTCAAAATAAAATTTTATTTTTTCAGGCACTGCTCCTACAAATACACTTGAGCTTCACTATCAAGCACTCTCTGCTCTCTACATTGAGTTGCTTCATAGCTCTTCCTGTTGGCTCTGAGTGATAGCTGTATCAGTCTAGTTGACTGCTAGAGCTGTCATTCAAAGCAGATGGGAGGGGTTGTGAAGCCACTTACTTCAGACAGCTGAGGGCCCTCCCTAGTGAAGCTGCAGTTGCAGGAGCTGCATCTTGAGGAATAAAAGCTCATATTTACATTACTCCTGATAATAAAAGTTTTAAAAATGTGTTAATGGGGGGGGGGGGGTTGATACTTTGGAACAGACTTAAAACAAAGAGTTGCCAAGGGCAATATTTGCATATAGTTTCTATGTGTTCTTGTGGTTTTGCTAAATTTTTATCTTTCACTAGCAGAATGACCTAGCTTTGCACAAGTATATTTTTGATGATGATTATGTGTGTGATTAAAAGTTATTCACTGTGTTCCTGTATCAGAGCTCTGTCCCCTTAACAGTGACCTTCACAATGACCCACCCCCTTAATAATGACCTCCACTGTGGCCCATCCCTTAATAGTGACATCTAGAGCCTGTCACTCCCTTTACAGTGACCTGCACCTCACCCCACCCCCTTTAAATTGACCTCCACAGTGGCCCATAACATTTATAGAGACCTCCATAACACCCTGCCCCCCTAACATAGAACCCTACACTCTTAACAGTGACTGCCAAAAAATCCTGACCCCTAAACATTGACCTCCTCAGAGGCCTGACCCTTAACAGTGACCTCCATAGCACCCCCCTTAACATTGACCCTCCATAGCACTCCGCCCTCTTAACATTGACCTCTACAGTGGACCACCTCCTTAACAATGACCTCCACAGGGCCCCACCCTTTAATATTGACCTCTACAGCAGCCCGACCTATTAACAGATTAACAGTGACCCCCCCAGCACTCTGCTCCCTTAAAAAACGACCTCCAGAGTACCCCACCCCTTAACAGTGACCTCCACAGAGCCCCATCCACTTATCATTGATCTCTAGAGCAGTCTGCCCCCTTTACAGTGACCTTCATAGCACCATGCCTCCTTAACAGTAACCTATAACAGTGAAGAAAAATGGCTGAGTTGTTAGGAAACCTGGTGTAAAACTGTGTGTATGTCAAGACTGATGGACCTGCAAACTTATTTTGGTTAATAATGATCATATGACTGTGTGTATGGCAGTTAGAATATGTGTGAAGGAAACTGAGACTTTTAGGGAAACCATTCCAAATAAAGATAAAATAAACAACTAAAATCTCAAATAAAAAAATATAGCACATAGTAAAGGTAAATGACAGTAATGGAACAAATTAACTGACAAAAGCATATTGATAAGGTATTCCTTCAAATTACTCTTATTTACATTATGCTTTGCTCCTTTAGCACTACACAAGATTTATCATTTGGGCAAAACTATTTCCATACAATGATTATTAGCACTGTAAAAGACAGAATTCACATACGAAATTCACCATTTAAATCTTGCTCTTTTATGTCCCAAATTATTTGTGATTGTGCATTTCCAAAATGAGTCATAGGGAATAAGTTAAATTGTAATGTAGAATGACCAAATTAACAGTGGTATTACATATAAGCAGCAAAGTAAGAAAAATACAATATACGTCTGCTTTCCAAGAAAAAAAAAATATGTGGCTCAGTTAAGGTACTAGATAAAAAGATAAATGAGATAATGACTGTATATGTGAAAAGTAGTTTAAGAATGTACAAGGGGATGAGAGTGCCATTGCTATTGTGAACTTTACATTTGAAATCTCATATCAAATGACTTTATTTAACCTGTCAACATAATTTAAAATGCATTGGCATTTATTTTCAGGAATTTAAACAAATTAAACATAGCAGCAATTGAGATTAAATATTCTGTAAGGTCACTGAAAGATCATGTCTGTAGAATTGAGATTCATATCATTTACTCAACACCTCAGCTTAACTTTATTTTATCAAATGATGAATACTGATTACACAGTTATGACCTATCTCCTAACACCAAAAAGTTATAGATTTATCTTGCTAAAACATATTACTTATTCTTTGAAACAGTGAAATTTTCATGCTCTCTGTTTGACGTCACTTAATGGAAACATTTATTTTTTTATACAGACCTTTCTATTTCAACTCAAACAGGTTTGTTAGAATATATAAATGTACGTAGAAGCTAACAGGTTTTGAGTCCAAAAAAAGATAATTCTTGCAGTTGCTCTTGCTGCTGGTTCAGCTTTTGTACAAAAACAATGGGGGATACTTAGTAATCGTTAAGTCGGCATTGAACATGAAGATTGTATGAACAGTCAGCATGTCTAGAAAGCATTTATAGAGCTTCTTATGGAGTTTCTGTCCCACAAACCAATCAGGACACCTGTGTGTCCAATTCCCGTCAAAGTGGCTCCCTATTGATTTGGGGAAAAGTTTAGGAAAGTCTGATTGGATAACTATATATCGAACCCTACATAATAAAAAAGAAATCACACAATTTTCTTTAGTGAGATATTTTAATTGTGTCTTTACTAGAGATGAGCGAGCATACTCGTCCGAGCTTGGTGCTCGTTTGAGTATTAGGGTACTCGTAAGTGCTCGCTGCTCGGACGAGTATCTCGCCATACTCGAGGAAATGGCAACTTCCGCATTGTGCTTTTTTGGCGCCTATAAACACAGCCAATCACAAGCCAGGAGACTCTTCGGTACACCCAGCATCACGTGGGGCCCTTACATGTCGATAGCAGGGGTTGGCTGGCCTGATCAGGTGACCCTGGAATATACTAGTGACTGGCCGCGGTGCTCGGCTCAGATGCCGTCTAGATGTCGTTAGGGATAGAGCTGCTGCGTTTCAGGGAGAGTGTTAGGGCCTGCATTTAGTTCTCTGTTAGGCAGGAATCACCCACAAAGAACCCAGCAGCCCTTCTAAGGGCTAGAAGACATTTTTTTTTTGTCTCCTGGCTTGGCTGGCAGGCTGGCACTAGTAGTGCAGCTATCGCCATATCTAACCCTTTTTTTTTTTTTTATTGTTCTATCTCAGTGATACAAATCCATTGCACACACCATTCTGTGTGTCACAGTTCAGCACACTCACTCCAATCCATATATACTGTCCAGGTGACACTTTCTGTATGTCACAGAATACAACCAAGTCATTTGCTACCAATATCATCTACAGCTTGATCCAGAAAACTCTCTGTGCGACATTTGTTTGGGTCGCAGACTAAATAGCCACCGTTAACAGGGTGTCAGTCAGTTCTACCATAGTTCCTGCACGTCACGTTCCCAAAAAACAAAAAATAAAAAAAATATATATATTTTTTCATTTGTTTTAGTTCAGTGATACAAATCCATTTTACTCAGCTGCGTGTAACTTTTCTGTGTGTCACAGTTCAGCACACTAGCTCCCATCCGTATATACTGTCCAGGTAAAACTTTCTGTACGTCACACAATACAACCAAGTCATTTGCTACCAATATCATCTACAGCTTGATCCAGAAAACTCTCTGTGCGACATTTGTTTGGGTCGCAGACTAAATAGCCACCGTTAACAGGGTGTCAGTCAGTTCTACCATAGTTCTTGCGCGTCACGTTCCCAAAAAAACAAAATAAAAAAAATATTTTTTCAGTTTTTTTAGCTCAGTGATACAAATCCATTTTACTCAGCTGCGTGTAACCTTTCTGTGTGTCACAGTTCAGCACACTAGCTCCCATCAGTATATACTGTCCAGGTGACACTTTCTGTACGTCACAGAATACAACCAAGTCATTTGCTACCAATATCATCTACAGCTTGATCCAGAAAATTCTCTGTGCGACATTTGTCTGGGTCGCAGACTAAATAGCCACCGTTAACAGGGTGTCAGTGAGTTCTACCATAGTTCCTGCACGTCATGTTCCCAAAAAAACAAAATTTAAAAAAAATATAAAAAAACAAATATAAAAAAAAAATTAGTTTTTCAGTTGTTTTAGCTCAGTGATACAAATCCATTTTACTCAGCTGTGTGTAACCTTTCTGTGTGTCACAGTTCAGTACACTAGCTCCCATCCGTATATACTGTCCAGGTGACACTTTCTGTACGTCACAGAATACAACCAAGTCATTTGCTACCAACATCATCTACAGCTTGATCCAGAAAACTCTCTGTGCGACATTTGTTTGGGTCGCAGACTAAATAGCCACCGTTAACAGGGTGTCAGTCAGTTCTACCATAGTTCTTGCACGTCACGTTCCCAAAAAAACAAAATAAAATTTTTTTTTTAATTTTTTCAGTTGTTTTAGCTCAGTGATACAAATCCATTTTACTCAGCTGCGTGTAACCTTTCTGTGTGTCACAGTTCAGCACACTAGCTCCCATCCGTATATACTGTCCAGGTGACACTTTCTGTACGTCACAGAATACAACCAAGTCATTTGCTACCAATATCATCTACAGCTTGATCCAGAAAATTCTCTGTGCGACATTTGTCTGGGTCGAAGACTAAATAGCCACCGCTAACAGGGTGTCAGTGAGTTCTACCATAGTTCCTGCACGTCACGTTCCCAAAAAAACAAAATTTAAAAAAAATATAAAAAAACAAATATAAAAAAAATTAGTTTTTCACTTGTTTTAGCTCAGTGATACAAATCCATTTTACTCAGCTGTGTGTAACCTTTCTGTGTGTCACAGTTGAGTAACCTAGCTACAATCCATATATACTGTCCAGGTGACACTTTCTGTACGTCACAGAATACAACCAAGTCATTTGCTACCAATATCATCTACAGCTTGATCCAGAAAACTCTTTGTGCGACATTTGTTTGGGTCGCAGACTAAATAGCCAACGTTAACAGGGTGTCAGTCAGTTCTACCATAGTTCTTGCGCGTCACGTTCCCAAAAAAACAAAATAAAAAAAATATTTTTTCAGTTTTTTTAGCTCAGTGATACAAATCCATTTTACTCAGCTCCGTGTAACCTTTCTGTGTGTCACAGTTCAGCACACTAGCTCCCATCCGTATATACTGTCCAGGTGATACTTTCTGTACGTCACACAATACAATCAAGTCATTTGCTACCAATATCATCTACCGCTTGATCAAGAAAATTCTCTGTGCGACATTTGTCTGGGTCGCAGACTAAATAGCCACCGTTAACAGGGTGTCAGTGAGTTCTACCATAGTTCCTGCACTTCACGTTCCCAAAAAAACAAAATTTAAAAAAAAATATAAAAAAAACAAATATAAAAAAAAATTAGTTTTTCAGTTGTTTTAGCTCAGTGATACAAATCCATTTTACTCAGCTGTGTGTAACCTTTCTGTGTGTCGCAGTTCAGTACACTAGCTCCCATCCGTATATACTGTCCAGGTGACACTTTCTGTACGTCACAGAATACAACCAAGTCATTTGCTACCAACATCATCTACAGCTTGATCCAGAAAACTCTCTGTGCGACATTTGTTTGGGTCGCAGACTAAATAGCCACCGTTAACAGGGTGTAAGTCAGTTCTACCATAGTTCTTGCACGTCACGTTCCCAAAAAAACAAAATAAATTTTTTTTTTAAATTTTTTCAGTTGTTTTAGCTCAGTGATACAAATCCATCTTACTCAGCTGCGTGTAACCTTTCTGTGTGTCAAAGTTCAGCACACTGGCTCCCATCCGTATATACTGTCCAGGTGACACTTTCTGTACGTCACAGAATACAACCAAGTCATTTGCTACCAATATCATCTACAGCTTGATCCAGAAAATTCTCTGTGCGACATTTGTTTGGGTCGCAGACTAAATAGCCACCGTTAACAGGGTGTCAGTCAGTTCTACCATAGTTCTTGCACGTCACATTCCCAAAAAAACAAAATAAAAAAAATATATATTTTTTCAGTTGTGTTAGCTCAGTGATACAAATCCATTTTACTCAGCTGCGTGTAACCTTTCTGTGTGTCACAGTTCAGCACACTAGCTCCCATCCGTATATACTGTCCAGGTGACACTTTCTGTACGTCACAGAATACAACCAAGTCATTTGCTACCAATATCATCTACAGCTTGATCCAGAAAATTCTCTGTGCGACATTTGTCTGGGTCGCAGACTAA
>ONZH01023131.1:0-57833 GCA_900303285.1 Rhinella marina | reverse complement strand
CTAAAGTAATAACTGGAATGGGTGGATTACAGTACCCAGAAAGATTATCAAAATTAGGGTTATTCACTTTAGAAAAAAGACGACTGAGGGGAGATCTAATAACTATGTATAAATATATCAGGGGTCAGTACAGAGATCTCTCCCATCATCTATTTATCCCGAGGACTGTGACTGTGACGAGGGGACATCCTCTGCGTCTGGAGGAAAGAAGGTTTGTACATAAACATAGAAGAGGATTCTTTACGGTAAGAGCAGTGAGACTATGGAACTCTCTGCCTGAGGAGGTGGTGATGGTAAGTTCACTAAAAGAGTTCAAGAAGGGCCTGGATGTATTTCTGGAGGGTATTACAGGTTATAGTTACTAGAGAGGGGTCGTTGATCCAGGGAGTTATTCTGATTGCCTGACTGGAGTCGGGAAGGAATTTTTTCCCCCTAAAGTGAGGAAAATTGGCTTCTACCTCACAGGGTTTTTTTTGCCTTCCTCTGGATCAACTTGTAGGAAAACAGGCCAAACTGGATGGACAGATGTCTTTTTTCGGCCTTACAAACTATGTTACTATGTTACTATGTTACTGTATAATATATAACTGAGAGAAAAAACATATATTTTCTACACTCCGTCTAGTGTGCATCACACGACAGAATTTTTCACTGCACTGTATAATATATAACTGAGAAAAAACGTATATTTTCTACACTCCGGCTAGTGTGCAGCACACAACACAATTTTGCACTGCACTGTAGTATATATGACTGTGAGGAAAAATGTATATTTTCTACACTCCGGCTAGTGTGCAGCACACGACAGAATTTTGCACTGCACTGTAGTATATATGACTGAGAGGAAAAACGTATATTTTCTACACTCCGGCTAGTGTGCAGCACACGACACAATTTTGCACTGCACTGAAGTATATATGACTGAGAGGAAAAACGTAGTCTTTAGACGGCGGCTATTGCACCGCAAACCACTCAATTTTTTACTGCACTGTAGGATATATAAAAAAAACATATTCCCTAGACTGACACTACTGTACAGCACACTACATAATTGTTCACTGGACTGTAGTGTATAGAAATGATAGAAAAAACGTTTTCCCTAGACTGACGCTACTGTACAGTACACTACATAATTGTTCACTGGACTGTAGTGTATAGAAATGATAGAAAAACATATTCCCTAGACTGACGCTACTGTACAGTACACTACATAATTGTTCACTGGACTGTAGTGTATAGAAATGATAGAAAAACGTATTCCCTAGACTGACGTTACTGTACAGTACACTACATAATTGGTTTACTGGACTGTAGTGTATAAAAATGAGAGAAAAAACGTATTCCCTAGACTGATGCTACTGTACAGTACACTACATAAGTTTTCACTGGACTGTAGTGTATAGAAATGAGAGAAAAAACGTATTCCCTAGACTGCACTACAGATCCCAGCAAGCCAAGGTACAGCAGCAGCAGCAGCAAAAATGAGTACTGAGAGGACTTTGGGCAATTTCTTTTGGGTCTGTGTGGACCACGTGCTGTCCCTTCTGCCACCAGTCGCTGTGTACAGTGTGCAGCCAAGATGGCGGTAGCTGCACTACAAGTCCCAGCCAGCAGCCAGGAGGAGACCAAAAAAAAAGGGCTGTTGGGTTCTTTGTGGGTGATTCCTGCCTAACCAACATCTAAATTCAGGCCCTAACAATCTCCCTGACAGACAGCAGCTCTATCCCTAATCTTATGCAGGCGGCATCTGACGCGAGCAGCGCGGGACCAGATTCTTATATTCCCAGGTCATCTGATCTGGCCAGCCAATCCCTGCTATCGATTTGTAGGGGCCCCACGTAATGCTAGGAGGTACCAAAGACTCTCCTGCATGTTGATTGGCTGAGAAAAGGCGCCTAACATGCAGGAAGAGGAAGTTGCCATTTCCTCGAGGATCGCGATATGCTCGTCCGAGTATCGAGCATATGCGAATACCCTAATACTCGAACGAGCACCAAGCTCGGATAAGCATGTTGGCTCATCTCTAGCTTCTACCTCACAGGTTTTTTTTGCCTTCCTCTGGATCAACTTGTAGGATAAGAGGCCGAACTGGATGGACAGATGTCTTTTTTCGGCCTTATAAACTATGTTACATAGATTTGAAGAAATCTCACGTATGAGCTACTAAACAAACCTTCCTCAAAAAATGGCAACCCTGGAGGATACTCAGCTTTACATACTGACCTCTACATGGAACGATCCAGAGGCAAGACCCCTACACAGTGAATAATCTTTATTTGCTGAAACCCTAAAATCTCTTGACAAGTTCAGAAATAATCTAGTCAGTAGAGTACTCTCTTAATTTCCTTCCAGTTGCCAAGCATTCTGAGATGCTACTTAAAATAATACATATGGCATATCTGACTCTGATGCAGGGTTATAGAAATAGTCTATACAGGATATAAAAATGAAAGGGCCCACCCTGGATGTACCATATAACTCACTCCCAAACCGTCCATCACCATCACCCACTGTGTTCAGAACTATCCTCCCTCCCCCCTCCCAGCACATACACCAGCTATCAAAGGCCCCCCATGTCCCTCAAAGTGCCTTTAGTAATAGTGATGCCCCACCATAATTCCCCCAGTAAAAAGGCCCCTATAGTGCCTGCTATATTCTCAAATAATAATAATTCCCATATAGTGCCCCTGGTAATAATAATGACCCCATAGTAACTCAGTATTTAAAATGCTCCCTTAGTGACCCTGGTAATAAAAATAACCCCTGTGGTGCCCAAGTAATAATAATGCTCCCACAGTGGGCCAAGGAATGATATCTCCTATTGTGCCTACAGCAGTATTAACGCCCATTATTGTGTCTCTATTTCGTCCCCCCTCTAGCCCCAGTAATGTCCCTATATTGCCCCCAGTAATATCCCCCACTGCCTCCAGTAATGTCCTTCCCCTGCCCCCAGTGATATACTTATAGTGCCCCCAGTAATGTTCACCCCCCTCTGCCCCCAGTAATCTCCCTATAGTGACCTCAATAATATTCCCCTACTCTTCACTCACTGGTAACATGGCACGACACTGTCACTGTACTTTATGCCGGGCACCTGTCAGAGCGTTCATCTCAGTAGTGTTCCATCCACTCGGTCCGGGATCTATCAGGCTCCAGCGTTGCCCTACTAGTAGTATCCACCTATGACGTGGGTAAGCGGAGCCTGAGCAATGTTAGTCGGGCTCCGCCCACCTGCTTAGTTTGTGAATACTACTAGTAAGGCAGCGCTGGATGGATGGAATTCACCCTCTGCCACCATGATCTTTACACCTGTGAGTACTGCCTTCTTTTCTTTGTTTACCTGCTCGCCGTCACAACTGCAGCAGCGAGCAGTGTAATTACAAGTATGGCATCGCCATTCACTTTAATAAGACGGCTCTGTCCTATTTACTTGAATAGATGGGAACCATCCTGCAGAAGTGAATTGGGATGCCATAGTTGTAATTACACTGCTCGCCTCTGCAGTTGCAACCGCAAGCAGGTAAACAGAGAAAAGAATGCAGCACTCTTCAAGCAGCTGATCAGAGTGGTGCCAGGAGTTGGCCCCTCACTGATCTGATACTGATGACCTATGCTGAGGGCAACCCTTTCAAAGTGACCCAATTGGTTGTTAAAAAAGACAGTTTAGAAAAATTTTAAAAATTGCTTCTGAAATTCTAAGATTTCTAATGACATTTACAAAATGATGCCAACATGAAGCAGACATATGGTGAATATTAATTCATAACTAGTTTGCAAGAAAACTAAATCTGTCAAAGCAGAAAAATTCAAATTTAGAAAATTGCTAATTTTTCCAAATGTTTTGTGACTTTTGGATTTTTTTATATATAAAGGTAAAACATACCGACTCAAGTTTACCACTAAGATGAAGTACGAAATATCATGAGAAAACAGTGTCTTCTAGTGTTAGAAGTATTCCAAAGATATTACCAGATAAAGTGACATGTCAGATTTGAAAAATGAGGCTTTGGCATTTGGTCTATACTGGATTTTGCTGCAAGGGGTTAAGGAGTTGCTTGCAAATAATGCTATATGCTGAAAAGCAATTCAGCTGCCGTGTTAAACAGGAACCCTGAACACAGCAAACTGTATGACATGCAGTATGTAACACCACCTCGCCAATTCACAGAAGGCAACAAATGTGCATATACAATGAATGTGTACAGATTGCTCTGCACATATCCTGTGCAGAGAGGCAAAAATGAACTATTTATTTTGGAGAAAACCTGCCGTAGGTTGGAGAAGCTATTTCTTCTGACTCCACCAAAAAACATGCACATTTGACTTTGACGTTTTAGACGCCAGTTTTAATAAAGGCCTATAGCTGGTGATGGATCCGCTGCAGTTATGAAGAGGTGCAGGCACCAGCACCAATTCTAAATATGACAGCTTCCTAACTGTCTTATATTTAGACCATTTTCTATGGCTAAAACTGACGTGGAAAATGATGAATGAGATGGGTCTATGCCACGCCCAAAATTTTAGACCTGGCATGAACGGGTAGAAGTCGCAGATAGCAGTGCAACTAACTGTTGCGCCACCATCTGCACCTGAAATAGGCCTAATCTAGGCCTATTTCTGATTAGTAAAAGACCCCCTTTGTCCCTGGCATAGGCTTTTCTACCCTGGGTGATGCAGTCCTTTTATTTTTCTGACTGTGAGGGTCCCTGGGGTCTGTTACTTACTAACCACACATTGATGGCCTAATACCTGCTGTATTTGTCATGATAATACGATGCCTTATTTAAAGATCATGACAGGTCTGCTAGGCTACTATGGAAACATGAAAATCACAGATAAAAGTAAATCTTGTTACTGGGGGGAATGAAGGACTATCACTGAGCAATTAATCCTCTAAAATATAACTTTTAATAGATTATTAAAATATAAACCCCCCAAAAGATTTTGATATTTAGAACACTAAATATCCAGTGCCTACAAATGATGATGTAGCAACATTACGAGGAAGAAAACAGTAGAGACACCTCTAAATGGGGTATGCATTGTTGATCATGCACTTGATAAAATGAAGGACCTGATGTTAGGATTTATAACTCACGGTTACTTGCTATCAGGTTATCTCCAGGGATGCCAAATGAAAAAGTGGGGTCGGGAGATGGAAAGTGACCCTATAACTACCGCTGCCTAAAAGCGATGCACCCACCCCGAAAGGGGTGACCCCACTTATCGGTGGCTAAACCCTGGAAAGATCACTAGATGTCCCTACTGGAGTCTTCACAAGTAGCTCATCAAGAGCAGTCCCAACATGTTTCCCCAACTGTCGATATCCAAGTGGTTCATCAGGGAAAAAAGACAAATTTGATAAATTTGATTTAATAATAAAATATGAACTACTGATAATAAATAAGATATTAGCACTAAGATGTAATGGTCCGATGGTACTATGGAAACATGACAACATAAAGAATATTGTGATGCTTGCTAAATAGCTATGAAGAAAGAATACAGAAGGCTCATAGTCCAATGTCTTCATGACAACCAATGACTGATGGCCGCTTATGTATATGCCTGTTCATTTGATGAGCAAAATGGGTGTCCACTGTGTTCTTGTTTCTTAGCTATTAACCAACCAACACTAGTACTGCCTAGAATCCTTGCCCTGATCTCTAAAACTAGGAAGAAGAGGCCTAGTTTTTTTAAGCAAACCAGTGAAAGTGATTTCTGCTGTCCAATTTAATAGCAGCATATGACAGAGAGACGTTAAGCTTTTTGATATTTAGGTTTATGATTTGATGCAAGATATATCTGCAAATATCTGCTTGCACATAGTTGATTATGGAGGTCCCTGCAGCGACTCTGAGAAGGCAAGTCCATGATAAAAGAGTGTACTGTCTGGCCTGCCTCCATACCTAGAAGTAATCTCAGTCACCCGATGCACCTATAATAATAAATTTAGTAGTTAGTTAAATAATCTACCCAGTATAGGTTGATTGAGATGTATCCATATATCGTGCAATCAGTGTACTGTGCTATGTGCCAGAGGGTAGAGGTCTAGGGGCCTACCTTGCTCAGGGGCCCACTGGTAGATTCACCTGTTCCCCTGGGGGGCAATCCAAGCCTGGTGTACACACACTGATACATAGAAATCAGTCAATCATCCAATGTGGGTAGTCAGGACTCACATTATCTCTCCTCTGAGTCCTGTCAAGATTACTCTGCTTATTACTCATGAAATCCTGCTCCAAATCATATCAATGTACATATCACAGATTCTATCTATTATATGCTACTCTCTAATAGAGAAGCAAAAATCACCTGACAGGTTCACTTTTCAGATGGTATTTTACATACTGGTTGTCCATTAAGAGGCCTGGCCTCATGAGCCATGCTACTGCTCCTTCTGCTTCACCGGCTGTGCTCCGCATTTCAGTGAGGATGAGTTTTGTGAGGACAGTCAGCAGTTACAGGCCAGCACAGACTTGGAGGAGAGGTCCGCTGTGGACTCTTCTAGGCGTGCAACTACAAATGATGGCAGTCGAGTGGAGCACATGTTGCGAGAGGTCAAGGCCGTGCGCAAGACAGAGGTGAGGGTGACACAAATGACGACCAAACAGATGTAGATGATTATGTAGCTGATTGCATGTGAAAGCCAGGTGAAAAGGGGGCATCGTCATCATCAGGGTGTGAGGGTGGCAGCGTGCCAGTAAGACAGCAGGGTGGAAACATGTCCGTGAGACAGCACGGTGGAAACTACCTGTGAGGAACACACTAGTCGTGTATGAGTCCATAAAAGCTGCGGCAGGCAGGCACCACACAGTTGTGGAGGAAAAATGTTGTTGGGGGACGTTAGCTTGGCGGTATACAGGATGTATGGGCAGAAGGTGAGGTGCAGCTAGTAATGTTGGCAGACAGCCCTGCGTCAAAACATGGAGTGTCACCATAAAGTGGCGTGGAAAAACCATGACACTCGTATAGTGTCATAGCCTGATATAGCAACTGCTGCATCTACCATCATCCAGCACCCCCTCTCCAGCAGTTTTTGTCTTACCTGCTCAGCCGGCGCAGGAGGAATGAAGCGGCAGCGCCGCTTCCTGTGTTAGACCCGGCGGTCACGTGACCGCCGGGTGTCTCGGGGCTAGGGCAGTGCTGCAGGGTCTAAGGAGACCCTGATCAGCTCTGCCTGTGTGTAATGAGCCCCCAGGGGGCTGTTTTCCCCTGTAACTGGGGCTCCTGTGGATGCCTCAGTTACAGTGGAAACAGTGGGGAAAAAAAAGTGTAAAAAAAAGAAAAAAAAAAAAAAAAGTCAGTCCTCCAGAGGTCTTTTAATGACCTCCTGGGGGACATATTAGTTGTCAAAAATAAATTAATATATAAGTAAAAAAATAAATAAAAAACAAACAAAAAAAAGTGTAAAAAAAAAAAATTAAACACGCAGTCGCCAATGTAAACAGTCACCATAGTCGCCCCGTCAAATAAAATCTATACATGCTATATATCAAAATGATCGTCATCAAATAGGGAACCCATTGCAATAATTAATTTGTGCGTCAGTTTTAATATTTGAAAAAAAAATCTATAATTAAAAAAAAAATCCTTTTTTTTAATAAGAATTAGCGTTTTTTGTCTAAATTAAACCTAAAAAAAATATAAAATATCTTTAAAAAAACCATTCTAATAATAAGTCCTAAGTGTCAAGTAAAAAAAATAGCAAAAATTATTTTCGTATTCAAACGAAAAAAAAAATTAGGGTCACTAAGCCACCATGTGCCCAAATCACAAAAAGTTGCCTGGACATTCAGGCCTTTTATAGGTCCGGTCATGAAAGGGTTAAGATTAAAAGAAATTAACGCTTGAAATAGATCACTCTGTAATGAATCTATATAATACGTAATATAATCTATATGAACGATAAGAATTTATCTACAAATCCCACTTGTTAATTTACTACAATGAATAATATTTGACATGAATACACTTAAATATTATGGTCTTTAGGTTGCATTGCCTTATGTTCCTGTACATGATTTGATGTTTCCTTTTATTTTAGTGTGGCTCTAACCCTCTACCAGGACTGACCAAGGAAGAAGATTGTTGTGGCAGTGTGGGAACATCTTGGGGACACCATAAATGTAATAAATGCCCCCAGTTACCATGTGAGTATAAAAACAAGTTTTACCTTACATTTAACCCCTTCAGGGTCAAGACAATTTGGGAAACAATCATTTTGTTTTTTACTGTCTGCTTTCCAAGAGCGGTAACGCTCTGTACTTCCGTCATTATAGCCATATCAGGCTTTGTTTTTTTGCTTACAAGTTGTTTTTTTAATATCATTTAATGTTCCATAAAATCAGTAAAAATGATGGGTGGAACAGAAAAAAGCTATTCCAGTATTGTTTTTAGGTTTAGTTTTTATGGTGTTTCAAGGGTTCTCTGGGGCTATACCTACAGTACATTCTCTGTTTCAGCTAACCTATGGAAGGAAGAGAGTTTCAGAAGTACTTATCCTTCTGTTACTCTGCTGCTTCCACAGTCTCAGCAGTGACCCAGTCTCTCTGGGACCCACAACTATCTCGTAAACCCAGTCGGCAAAGTGAAGGAGGGCACACCGCGCAAGCACAGCTGCCCTCCATTCATTTCTATGGGACCACCGAAAATAGTCAATCTGACTCGACTATTTCCGTGGGCCCCATAAAAGGGAATGGAAGTGGTGGCCGCGCAAGCGCCATGCGCTCCAATTAATTTCTATGGGGATTCCAAAAATAGCCAATGAGATATTGAATCATATAAATGGTCACTTTTGATTCACAAAGTTGTGAAAGAAAACAGTGCAGGTGAATATAAGAAACTTTATAAAGTATCTTACAGTAAAATGCCTTGTTCTCTAGTTATCTTCTGTGTTCTCATCCCCACGCTTCCTAAGTAACTTAGTAACTTGATGTTTGAATTTTGTGAGACCAAGATGGCTGCCAGCTCACTGTGCAGTCAAGTCACATGTCAATGTTATATATGTGGAAATACACATTGGCCAGATATTTAATATAGTACGATAACATAAATGTCAGTGATAGATGATAAATGTACTATATCCTATACTTAATTCTCTGGCAATATATAAAACCAGTTCCCTAGGGAAAATATAAAACTAACACAATAGTACCCACATGAAAAACAAGGAAAATAGATCATAAATTACCACAAATATTAAATGATATCTTCAATGAAATTACATAATGATATCAATGCACCCCGCAGAATACAATACCTCTAAAATATGTAGCACAACACAAATGATAATGACAGATAAACTAAAGCGTACCTCTTCATAAAGTGTGTCGCTCATGTATACAGATAATGAAGAATCAAATCCACAACTAACTTCAGTGGTGATAAAATAGATGCTATCAGCTTGATGACAAGTCACCTTAAATCCCACCCCTGACTGTACCCCAAGAAAATATAATTGAGAGCTGTTCACACCATGTAGGATGTTAATGTAAAACAAGAAGTTAGCTCATGTGAGGATCTGGGGTTATGAGTCATATTAGTCACCTAGGCAGTATAATGATGCAACTGTCTTTATTCTTTCATCCACAATTACACAGCAAATGCAGATAGATGGCCCGATGAACTGCACTCCTGAACACTCAGGCACACACCCTCCAAAATCTAGTCCATGATATCCCAAGCTGGGTCCTGTAGTTCCACTGCCCCGTACCAGGCTCTACCAATTGTCTCCCAATGTTTTAGGTTTAGTATCACCCAACAGAATATTTTGCAGTCATAGCCAATTCTTATCTACACCATGGACAGCACGACCAAAGCTCATGGATCCAACTCCAACCAGCTACAACCCCATCTTCCCTCAGTCAGTGTCATAAGTACCTCAATGCCACCCCTGGGTTTGAGCTCATTCCCCTGGGAACACCAATGCTAACTGTGCATTGGTGGATTTATTTCACTGAGGCCAAGCCCCTCAACCTGAGACTATATGTGAGCACCACCGGGTCTACCCATCACCATCCACATAATGGGAGTAGTGTTTGGGAGAACAATGGCTTAGTTGAGGCACCCAAGACTAATGGAATTATTGCTTTACTCTATTTACCAATCTCTGTGCCTTGCCTTATGTGGACATAAGGTCCGGCACATCTCACTTCATAGCTCCGGGTTCTGGATGAGAATGGCATGTGTATGTGTGGACTATGTCTCCCACAGTGCCCTTTCCAAATTTCCCAGTAAAAACACAGGGTCCGGAGGTTGAGGGAGACCAGGCAGTAACCCTCTTGTCCTCCGTTCCTGATGCACTACCCCAATCCATTAATGTTAAGTTTATATGCACTTTAAAATGGCAGAAACCAGGAATATACCTTATACTGTAAATCACAACAATAAAACTCAATGTAACCAGCGTTTCGTGCTGGAAAAGGTTTACATCACTTACAGCTGTGGATTCTGCTCTAAGTCCATTGGTCCAATAATCTTTAGCCCACAGCCAGCTCTTCACAGCTCCCAGATGGAAAATAGTGGTAAAATCTATGCATCTATGTATATTATTATTATAGAGAGGGCCCACAGGAGGCCTATAATTGTCATGATAATAAAAACTATGCCCCAAAAGGGAATAAAGTGTAATGATATACTTGAAATGTGGTGTGCAGATGAGGGAGCAATAAATCAAAGAGAAATAAATAAATCATTAAAACAGGAGGAGGGGAAAGGGGGCAAGTTACTATACACCCAGGTGAAAAAGCAAACTCCACATATGCCAAATAAGCATCCCGTTACAAAGTAACCCTACATTCCTTAGATTGATCTAGTTGCTAAATAAAGCATGTGAAGTCCATCATCTCATTTAGACCCCTAGGGACCATCATGCCCAAATGAAAAATCCATTGCATTTCTTTCTGTTTTAGAATACTACTTCATCCCCTTGTATGGAGGTTTTAATGACCTCAAGCATCTGAAATCTGAGAACCGCTGGGTCACCATCATGTGTGCTACAGACATGTCTCATTGGGGTTTATTATGCTTGTTTCTAACATCTCACACATGTTCTAAAATTCTCCTTCTAAATTTTCTGCAGGTTTTACATATATAGCGAACATTGCATACACATACACACATATATACCATACCAAAGCTACAACAGTTGGCAAAACTATGGGTCTGGCATGTGGCATAACCTATGCTTTTAGAAAATGTAGAGCCCACCTTGAGAAAGAACAGGCCTTGCAATTTCTGCATCTAAACATACACACACTCCTCCAGGTAGCCCTAGTTTCCTTAGCAGGTGGTTCAGAGTAATTCTGTCCCCTATATTTTGTTCTTTTCTAAAGATAATGGCTAGAATATCCGTAATACATCAGTTAAATCTGGATCCAACTTCAAAAGAGACCAATACGTAGAAATAATCTGTCTAATGTTATGTCTAATGTTATAAATTAAAATTTAAAGTGCCTGTTATTCAGATACTGTCTGCATCTCCTACTTTAATTTGTGGGGTCAAGAGGGAGGATCTAGCGCTATTAGGCTGAGTTCATATCACCGTTTTGCTTTCCGTTCTTCTCATCCGTCAGGAGAAAAAAAAAACGGATCCTATATTTCTTTATTAACCTTTTATATATAATATAGAAATGCAGGTGGGTGAGCAGGTTTCTATAACATACACTTAAGTAATCAAACTTACAAGTATGTATCTATCAGTTTCTAAACATACATTTATGTCATTTAGTACAGATATATATGAATCTTCTTATGATATATCCTTATCAAGACAATTGTTGTGTGGAGATAATCTCCTTAAAGAGTACATTTAGAGCCATTAACCTTTATAAGCAATAAATGTGTAATATTATGTGTAATATTAATAGTATGAAGCAAACCAGGAGTCAAAGAAATAAGGAAAGGATAGGGGAGAAAGTTAAGGGAATAGACGTAAAGAAAAAGGAGTAAAAAGAGTATAAATATTAATATCTTAATTTTAAGAACCATAAGTGTCAATAAATGGACTAATGTTGGTTATTTAGGTGTCTAGTAGTGTGGCATATGGTGAAGACCACCAGGACGCCCAAGTTTTTTGATATTTGCACCTTTGAGCCATTTCTGTCTAAGATCCATTTTTTTTAGATGGGGGGAAAAATACTGCATGCTAAAAAAAAACAGATCTCAGAGAGAAGACATTTTTCTACAGAATCATATTTTTTATTTTCTTACTGTCTTCTTCTGATCAGAAGAACGGAAAGCTAAACGATGATGTGAACTCAGCCTTACATGCAAAGCCCCAGGGATCTTTCAGGCATTGAGCAGGGTAAACTCTGTTTCTGAAATGTCTTTACAATTTTGATGCTGCAGCCTCAAAATTGTTATCTGTGGAACAGTTCCTTTGATTACAGAAGAACTGCCCCTTAGGGATACCCCTCCTAAGTGGAGCCAGATGGAAGATCTCCCACCAATATAGACTAGTAAAGGCAGTCTTTTTATGAAAAAGTGTAGTTCAGATGGTATTGTCCGAATCACGACTAATGTGGACATCTAGAACATTGATGGAATTCCGGTCCATCTCAAAAGGAAGGTGTAAACTTATATGATTAGTGTTAAAATATTTTTTTTTTGTTTTTTTTTTAAAGTCACAAATTCAGTGAACGATCCTGACCATATCAACAGCATGTCATCAATATATTTGCTTCACAGTCTAATAAACTGTGTCCAGATAGACCTGGCCTCAGTAAAGACCAATGTGTCCTCCTACCAGCCCAAGAGTAAATAAGCATATGTGTGCGCACACACAGACTACTCATAGCAGTGCCCCTGAGCTGGTGAAAGGACTTAGAGCAAAAATACAATAATTATAAATCAAGATACATGCAATCAGACATAAAATAAATCTATTATGTTCAATCAGATGATTACTAATAATGTCAAGAAAATACTTGACTGCAGTCAAGCACATTTATTTTGGAGACTCGAAGTACATAACAATTCTACATCAATAGATGGCAATCATGACTAACCCTTCAAATTTCTTTAAGATGTGTGTGGTATTTTGTGAATATGAAAAATAAAAATAAATAATATAAAAAATATAAAAATAAAATAAAGGATAAAATAAAAGGTCGTAATATCTTGTCGACATAATTACCTGCATGTTGAGTAAGACTGTCGACACCAGAAATTATGGTGTCATTTCAGCAGTTTAATATGGACTTTAGGAAGTCTGTAAAAATTAGCTACCTTGGGATAAAGGGGTAATTGGTACTAACATTCATAATGACTAATCGTCAGTCAACAAGAGCCTCTTTTAACGGGCATCTGTCAGCAGATGTCATACCTATGACACTGGCTGACCTGTTACATGTACACTTGGCAGCGGAAGGCATCCGTCTTGGTCCCATGTTCATATGTGCCAACATTGCTGAGAAAAATAAAAGTTTTAATATATACGCAAATGAGCCTCTAGGTGCAATGGGCTCAGCTCTCTCTGTAATGGTAATGCCTCCATTGCTCCTAGAGGCTTATTTGTATATCTCAAATGCCTTCAGCTGCCAAGTGCACATGTAACAGGTCAGCCAGTTTCGTAGGTACAAATCTGCTGACAGATGCCCTTTGATAGATCTGAAAGTTCCAAATGATATCTATGAGTAGGATTCTGTTTCAAAATCCCATAACTGTCCTCCTCACACAGAAGGTTCATGCACATCTCCCTGTATTGTTGATTATGGAGGATTACAATATTGCTCCCCTTGTCGGAGGGCTTGATGACATTCTCCCTATTTGCTGTGAGATGTTGTATCGCCTCTATTTCAGACAAGCATAGTTTAATCAGCTGTATTCAGATCTACGTTCAATAATTCCAGATCTTGAGATACAGGGCTGAGAAAAAGATTAATATTCTGATCAGGGCCTTTTGGTGGTATCTTTTTACCCTCATTTCTAAGTGTTCTACATGGTCTATATCCCCAAGTTGTGTCATTCTCATCCAGTAAAGAAGCCAAATGATCCAACCCCTTCAAATCTTTGATATCTATGACAAACTCCTGACACTTCTTCCAATTGGTTTACATGAAATGTTATCAGATGTTACTAACAAAAAGGTCAACACCTTTAATCCATTCATATAAATGAAACCTAGTAATAGGTACAAAAGACAAACCCTTATCAATAAAATATAGATGAAGTGATACCTGATAGATTAAGAATTGAAGGATCATCTGAATTAGCATTGGCCCTTAACTTCGTTGCTTTGGTGACCAGTCTCTGATTTTTTTGTGGCCACTGACCATGGTTGTTGAGGAATATGTCCCTTATAATAGTGCTTTGAATTATTTAACCTCCCTTGACCTGTACCACAACCCCACCCACGTCTATTAAAGCTCCTACTTTTTGAGAATCCCATCAAATGTTGATGTCCTTTATCAGAGCCCTCTATATCTGAGGGAGACTTTTCAGTATTTTTTTTTAATGATTCGGCAGCTAATAGTAAATGTTGTATCTCATCCCATGTGCTTTATTCACATATATACCAAATCAGTATTTATTTTACTCACCTACATATCGCTGGCATATTCCACAGTGCTTTACAGACATTATTATCACTCACTGTCTCCAATGGAGCTCACAGTCTAAATCCGCTATCAGTATTTCTTTAAAGTGTGGGAAGAAACCCACGCAAGCACAGGAGAACATACAAACTCCATGCAGATGTTGTCCTTGTTTGGATTTGAACCTAGGACCTCAGTTCTGCAAGGCACTAGTGTCTTCTGTACAAAGTCCTATATGCTGTTTCTCAGTGATTCTGAGTGAAGCATAATCACCAGTCTTTATGTGTAATCTATGGGCAGGCATCATTACAGCTAGTTGCTACCCACCAGCTCAGGGACCATTGAGATTAATAGATGTAGGCTGCAGGTCAGATATAGTAGTATTCTTCAAGTATAAATACACATAGCAGCTTATTCTGAAAGTATAGGTAAGCTCGAACCTGTTTCTTTAAGAAGATTAGGATAGGACTGGTTTTAACATTACATTTATATTTAAGTTAGGTTTTTCAGTTGGTTGTTAAATGAGTGCATTAATTGCCATACAACAGATATATACATTGAAGACCTGCCAATCAGGGGATAAAGAGCCCTCATCTGTAACTGCTCTGCTGGTGCTAGTACACAACATTAAATTTCACCTGGTAGCTTTTGCTCCCACCAAGTTTCCCTTTTAGGAGTGAAGGGTGGCATGTCTACAATCAATCCTCCTAACTTGCTGTTGCTGGAGAGGGGAAGCCCTGCACATTATTTCACAAACCGTTATAAATGTGGATAGTTATTCCCCTCTTCTTATGGCCCTTTAATTGATGCACAGATTGCCACCATAGTTAGTACTGTCTTTTACTGTGGCAGACCAATATATCAACACTTGAGCTTTTCAATAGTCTGATTTACATATAGAATGACTATATGAAGAAACATTTAAAGTGTAATTGTCGTTACGGTTTAAACAGTCTTCTATCTAACTGAGCGTTACTCAGGAGAGTCTGTCTCCAGCGTTTACTGAGCACCAAAGACACTTGTGTGTAACAAGTCAGACAGGCAGGATGATGGGCAGTGATAGTTTGGGCACATGTACATAGTTAGGGACTGGGGCAGTGACAGGAGGCAGGCTGGAAGCCTCTGCATATTACACACAGGCATCTTCTGAAGACTGAAGACAGATTCTCTTTACACCCCGTTTTCTAGTATAAAGAAATATCCTTCCCTAATAACATATATTGCAAAATATTTTAACATCTGTGTCCTACACTATATTAAAGATAAACCAAAAATACAGCTACTCTTTAAGTCTAAACCAGTAATAAATTACTGTCACGAACCAGCGGGTGTGAACCCACTGTGCCTCATGTCCCACCTCCTCTAAGGGCGTTGTCTAAGTGAAACCCTCGTTCTTCACAATACCCCAGATGATGAGGATAGACTTTCCTGAGGGAAACACCAGGTCGCTACCTCCTGAGGAGGACAGGCACAAGAGGCAGCTGGCCCAGGCGGACCAGGAGGTACCTGAGCAAGGTACCAGAGGTACAGAGGTAATCAGAAGGCCGAATCATTTCCAAGAGCAACAATGCAGGATCGAAGGATGAGGCAGAGGCGAAGACAAACAGTCAATGGGTCAGGGCAGGCGGCACAGGTACAGGTCAGGCAATCTGGGTCGGCAACAAGAGAGCCTATGCAAGCAGGCAGGGATCAAGCAGGTAGGGGAATCCATGAATACTAGCAGGGATAATAGCAAACTAAGGAGGACACAAGGACCTTGACACTGAGGCATCTGGGAAGGGGGCTAAGCCACTTATATACATGCAGGAGGGCTAGAATTGGTCAGTGAGGTCACATGATCTAACCCATAAACCACAGGACATGACATGCGCCGGGCCTTAAGGAAGAGCTGCAGGGAACAAGCAGCAAGCATGCTATGGTCAGGGCTGAAGGGAAACTGTGGAGTGGATCCCAGAACAAACAGTAACTTCAAGGACAGAGCTCAGGACTGCAGCGGTGAATGGGGAAGCACAAGCAGCAGATCACCGCTGAGCACGGCGCCCAGGACCGAGGCGGTAAGCAGGAGAACAGCGGCGCACAGCTGTCACTGTTACAATTAATTGTAAACTATAGTATAGAGAGAGGTGTTCTTCAGTGACATGAAGTCCAGAAATGTAACTGTTTTCAAGATTGTTACCTTATGGCCCCATTCACACAACTGTATTTTTGGTCCGTATCTGATTGGCATTTTTGCATGGGACTCATACATTTCAATGGAGTTATGTTCAGTGGGTGCAAACCCACTTACCCACATGACCAACTCCCTCAGTTCTTCACAATACCTCTGATGGTGAGGATAGACTTTCCCGAGGGTCGTACTAGGTGTTACCTCTGATGGGGGTTGGGACACGAGGGAACCAGGATTTGGATGTGCACCCACTGGACTGAACTCCAGATGGTACGGTACACCCCAGGGACTAATCATTCGGTGGCGAGGCAAGGTCATAGCACTAGGTCTGAGGTCAGGGGAAGGCCGCAGAATAGCGATGACTATTACAGGATCCGAAGTCAGGGCAGGTGGCAAAGTAGCAAGGTCCGTAGGTAAGGTCAGGCAGCAGTCAAGCAGAATCTGTTACACAATATCCAAGGTCCAGTACACAGAAATGACAAGAAACAGTAAAACCTTCGCTCTAGACAAGGAATAGACTAAGCTAGAAATCTAATTGCATACCAGACATAAGCCGGGGAAGAGAGGTCGCGTTCGGCCTCACTAAAGGAGGAGAGACATGCGCGTGCATGCCCTATATACACTATACTACACATAGAGCAAGAAGGAGGATGTCAGTGGCAAGAGCCGCTGCTGGGCAGGAACAACATAACTGCACCTGTCCCGCCAGGGGAAGGAAGCTCCGGCATGGAGCAACGATACCATAGTTAAGATGTCATCTTGGTGCTCGGCAGCAGGAGGGAGTGAGAGAGCCTGGCGCCCATGCCAGGTTTACAAAGGGGTACACAAAAATGCACATCCATATGTTTGTCCTGCAGTCCCACAAAGAAAGATAGAACATGTCCTATTGTTGTCTGTTTTGCGGACAAGAATAGGCATTGTTACAATGGATCCACAAAAACAAATTGCTGCAACACAGAAGTCATACAGAAGGCATCCGTATTTCTTGCAGAATTGCATTTCACGAACCACAAAATACATACGTCATGTTCGTCATGTTAATGCACCCTGTCATGCATGTGTTCTCCTCTTAGAACCTCAGAAATGTTTCTTCTAGCAGCCTGTGTTATTACGCTGCACCATAATCAGTTTTATACTTCTTTAAAAAATAATTGCACTTATATCAGACACATCTGTTCACATACAAGTGCAAAAAAAATCTGCATGGGTCCATGATGTCTGCTAAAAGTAGAACTTAATGATCATATTGATAAATTAATGTTCACTTAACAGAGTATGGCTAGAGTATGCCATTACTAATCTGTGGGGGCCTCAATGTGACTCGTAATGATCACAGGAACAAAGGGGTAAAGTCCTCTTTGGAATGTCTTTGCATAGCACCATTCAAGTGAATACCAGACAGCATGGTGGGCAGAGTGCCAAGGTGTCTGGTAAAAATCTGAAGGGCTTCCTCATCACCCTAGTCATCAGTGTAGATGCCAGCGGTCGGGCTGATTAGCAATTGATGGCATATTCTAGACACTAGAAGTATTCCTTATGTAAGGGGAAGTTTGAATAGTCTATACTCAAATTATGTTGAGCCACTGGATTCACACATCAACATGTCCTTTATCAATTCAAGATGTCTAATATCATTTAATTACTTAATAGATATTTACCTGACCATATGTACTGGATTGACCGGAAATCATGAAAGGATCTGCCTCCATGACCACTACTCACTTGTCCGGCTCTGAATATTGAAACAGAAAACTACTGCATGGCCTTTTATGTGCTTTCTAGTAGTTCACTGGCTGTTTAATGCTTGAATCGGGTAAGAATTCATAGTTGTGGAAACGCAGAATCAAACAGATCCGGCAACAGCAGATTATAGACAGATTTCAGGTACCTAAAAGCGAGTAAAAACAGAAAACAAGTAAAAATAGTGATTAAGGTCCTACAAATACAGCATATAATAAAGGTGCAGGACATTGCTGACCAATAATTCTGAGTACATTAAAGTTAGAATCCCACTTTAACCGTTGACCTCATGGTTTTATTATTACAGAGAATTACAGAGACTTACTTTATGAATTATTAGTCCCCAGGTCCAGAGTGCGAAATGATAAATATGGAAGGCTGTATACCACAAAAACAGAGTAAAATGACATTTTCCTTTTTGTGGTGAGGCCAACCTAAGGGAACCAGTCCTTACAATGATAATTGGAAGCAGATGCAATATAACGAAACGCAGCCAATGTGTAATTACTTTATTAACCTAAACCAGCAGATTATGTAACATAATGGAGCTAAAATTGCTGCAGTAACCTAAGTATAGAACATGATTTATATTTATCTGTAACAGTTGTACAGTATGTTAGTATTAGATACACTTTACACATCCATCATTTACAGTAATACAATTGCATCAAATAAAATGGAACATAAAATATTACATAGAAACATAGAAGATTGATGGCTGAAAAAGACCATCTCGTCCACCTAGGGCAATCCGTCAGCATGATTTCACATACTAAACTAAGAATAATGCTTGTAAAAGCTTGGAGAGAGTAATAAAATTGTACCTTTATTTTTGAAACCTGTTGCTTATATCTAGCCCCAGGGTGCACCCTGTCTCTGGCTGCTAAACTGAAGAAGCCCCTCCTTCCATTGATTGACTGATCAGGCCAGGTGCCTGAATGGTCCGCTATTGTTCAACCACAATACAGGACCTAGCTCCTGCCCTGGAGAAGTAAACTGTACTGTGCACGTGCCAAAGTCATACAAAGCATGAGATTACAGTGAGTGAGATTGCGTGAGATTGCGCTGTGTAAGATTATAGGGTCAAGTGAAAGGAAAAATCTCCTGGTTCTGTCAGTTAACCAATGGAAGTAGAGGTGTCTTCAGTACAGAAGTGGCACTAGGGTGCACCGAGAGACTAGGGCCCGCCCATGATGCATTTGACAGCTCATGTACATATTGAATAAAAGCTTTTTTTCAGTGGAATGCAGCAACAAATTTTAATAGTAAAGGCACTGCTTTATTACTCTCTGCAAGCCTTACAGGCATTCATATGCAAACTTATGCTGACACTCCCGTCCTGAACTGATCCCCAGGGTATGAGATCAGTTCAGGACGTTATCGTGCAGGGAGTTTAGTTACAATTGTGTCCCTCTCACACTTTTTACTGTTGTCTGACATACTCATACTTTTGCATTTTTTTTCCTCTGTCTTTTATATTTTCTGTATTGTTACGAGCAACCGTTAAACTGTTAAAATATTCTTGGAAATACACCCACAAAGCAAAAGGTTCAACAGGTTTTGGCTGAGTAGAAGGCAGATCACTTTCTCTGGACATATATATCCCTTCCTCCATCCCCTCCCTTTCTTTTTTTCTCACTTCTCTCAGAATTTGGATTCAGATTTTCCAGAGCTGTTGGACATGAAATACATTAGACAATAGCAGGGGGAGGGGATGGCCAATGAGGTTTATTAACTATTCACGCATAGTGTACATAACCTTTTTGTGTTACTTTTCAGATTCTGGCACACAGAAAACCGCACCGTTCCGAGGAGAACTTGGTTCAGATTGTCCACAGGGTTATAAAAGACTCAACAGCACTCACTGCCAGGGTAAATATCTAATAAACTGTGCCTGCATGGTAAGAGGTAGCACTGTATAATCTACATGCCATGTGACTGAATACAATAGCACAGTATACAGTGGGGAAAAAAAGTATTTAGTCAGCCACCAATTGTGCAGGTTTTCCCACTTAAAAAGATGAGAGAGGCCTGTAATTGATATCATAGGTAGACCTCAACTATGAGAGACAAAATGAGAAAACAAATCCAGAAAATCACATTGTCTGATTTTTAAAGAATTTATTTACAAATTATGGTGGAAAATAAGTATTTGGTCACCTCCAAACAAGCAAAATTCCTGGCTCTCACAGACCTGTAACTTCTTCTTTAAGAAGCTCCTCTGTCCTCCACTCATTACCTGTAGTAATGGCACCTGTTTGAACTTGTTATCAGTATAAAAGACACCTGTCCACAACCTCAAACAGTCACACTCCAAACTCCACTGTGGTGAAGACCAAAGAGCTGTCGAAAGACACCAGAAACAAAACTGTAGACCTGCACCAGGCTGGGAAGACTGAATCTGCAATAGGCAAGCAGCTTGGTGTGAAGAAATCAACTGTGGGAGCAATAATTAGAAAAGGGAAGACATACAAGACCACTGATAATCTCCCTCGATCAGGGGCTCTATGCAAGATCTCACCCCGTGGATCAAAATGATCACAAGAACTGTGAGCAAAAATCCCAGAACCACATGGGGGAACTAGTGAATGACCTGCAGAAAGCTGGGACTAACGTAACAAAGGCTACCATCAGTAACACACTACGTACCCAGATCCTGCAGTTCCAGACGTTTCCCCCTGGTTAAGCCACTATATATCCGGCCCGTCTGAATTTTGCTAGAGGGCATTTGGATGTTCTAGAAGAGTATTAGGAGAATGTCATATGGTCAGATGAAACCAAAGTAGAACTGTTTGGTAGAAACACAACTCATCGTGTTTGGAGAAGAGTGAATGCTGAGTTGCATCCAAAGAACACCATACCTACTGTGAAGCATGGGGGTGGCAACATCATTTTGGGGCTCTTTCTCTGCAAAGGGACCAGGACAACTGATCCGTGTACATGAAAGAATGAATGGGGCCATGAATCGTGAGATTTTGAGTGCAAACCTCCTTTAATGAGCAAGGGCATTGAAGATGAAATATGGCTGGGTCTTTCAGCATGACAATGATCCCAAGCACACCGCCAGGACAACAGGAGTGGCTTTGTAAGAAGCATTTCAAGGTCCTGGAGAGGACTAGCCAGTCACCAGATCTCAACCCCATAGAAAACCTTTGGAGGTAGTTGAAAGCCCGTGTTGCCCAGCGATAGCCTCAAAACATCACTGCTGTAGAGGAGATCTGTATGGAGGAATGGGCCAACATACCAGCAACAGTGTGTGCCAACCTTGTGAAGTCTTACAGAAAACGTTTGACCTCTGTCATTGCCAACAAAGGATATATAACAAAGTATTGAGATGAACTTTTGTTATTGACCAAATACTTATTTTGCACCATAATTTGCAAATAAATTCTTCAAAAATCAGACAATGTGATTTTCTGGAATTGTTTTCTCATTTTGTCTCTTATAGTTGAGGTCTACCTATGATGTCAATTACAGGCCTCTCTCATCTTTTTAAGGAAAACCTGCACAATTGGTGGCTGACTACGGTGGACTGTTACTGTGATGAGGGGACATCCTCTGCGCCTGGAGGAAAGAAGGTTTGTACACAAACATAGAAGAGGATTCTTTATGGTAAGAGCAGTGAGACTATGGAACTCTCTGCCTGAGGAGGTGGTGACGGTAAGTTCACTAAAAGAGTAAAAGAGTTCAAGAGGGGCCTGGATGTATTTCTGGAGGGTAATAATATTACAGGTTACAGTTACTAGAGATGGGTCGTTGATCCAGGGAGTTATCCTGATTGCCTGATTGGAGTCGGGAAGGAATTTTTCCCCCTAAAGTGGGGAAAATTGGCTTCTATCTCACAGGGTTTTTTTTTTTGCCTTCCTCTGGATCAACAGGCCGAACTAGATGGGCAGATATTACCTATTATTTGCCCATATGAATTCTCACACTGATAAGGCCTCATGCTTCATGTTATAAAATATGGATCTCAAAACTTATACTATAAGTATCAAAGCAGTGCTCCCCCATCAAAATATATGAAAGTCATGTTTCTTTGTCTATAACTATCAAGTATTCATTCTTCCCCAAAGAAAAACTTGTATGCATACAAAAGGCTGATGCTGCCACATAAACCTTGTTTATTGCCATATGTTTAGTAGCACGAATGACATATGACCATTGTATGTACTTTGTAGTAACACGTGTAAACCCTCTACTCTACTAGTTATAAGATTCATCTATGACTGGATGACTGAATAATATTGAAACCAAATTTGTGTCTAGTAAAGAAAATTGGCTGTTGTTGAATATGTCACAGTCATCCCAGCTTTTAACAACATTTCTTAGTTGAAATGTAAATGAAAAGTTGAGTAACTTTGTAAGTTCTGTACTTTACTATTTTTGCATTTAGCAGTTGCTGTAAAAATCCAATTGCACGAAGCTCCCTCCAGTGGTGACTGCAGGCACCCAACAGTTGATCATGTACTGTGTGTCAGACTACCACATTTATGAGCCACCTGCACCTTTTTAACCAATACATGCAAATGTGTCTATAAAAGAGGACATACAGATCATCATAAAACAATGCCAGATCCAACCTAAGTCTTATGGATAAATCATTTGAATGGTGTAAAAAGGAGAGATGTAGGTGCATCATTTGCACAGTGCTTCAGTAGTCACAGAGTTCTCCTATATCTAACTTTAAGAGCTCCTGTCATTTAATTATAGAGAGCATGGGGGAGGGATATCAAAACTGGTGTAAAGGACAAATGGCTTAGTTTCCCATAACAACCATCAAATTTCAGCTTTTATTTTTCAGCGCTCCTTTGGAAAATGAAAGGTGGAATACCATTGGTTGCTATACAGTTTTTCTTTACGCCAGTTTAAATAGATCTCTCCCATTAAGAGGGTTATCACATGATTAATGTAAAGAATGAAAATCAGACAGAATATAGTACATGACAGTCTCTTCCTAACAAAGCTGGAACCAGCCCTGTACCTCACATGGATCCAGAGATCTCGCCATTCATTGCTCTGCTAGATTTACTGTATATCAAGCTGGCAGCTCTAGGGGAGTGTCTTTTCTGCCGCAGCTTAGAGGGCGTGTCCATGCTCTCCCTATCACAGCTCAGGAGGCAGTTGAAGGATGAAACTGAGCATGTGCGGCCTTCTCAGTGAACAGGACAAAGAAATAAGAAAAAAAAATGTAAAGGCAGATACATTGTATTGCATAACTAGGGGCCATGCTACATTATTAATTACATGCAATTACAAAAGTATTCAGATCCAGGTGCTGGTTTAAAACTGTACAATATTTTTCGTGGGACAACCCCTTTAACTTTAATTGACACATAGTACATTTGGCGTGGGTGTCTGTCAGAGGCTTTGCTAGTACCAGCCATCTAGGGCTCAAACCCAGTATTTTTGACTGGTGTCTGTAGTATGGTTGAATGCTATGGTGTTGTGCTCCATCTTTGACTCTCATAGACTACAGGTAACTTGAGACCTGTAAGATGCCAAGACTCCTGCATAGACTGGCATGATGATATCAGTGCATTGTACTATCCCAAGCAGAGATCTAGTATGACGGGTACGGCTAAGGTTTGTTGGGGAAGAGAAATACTGTTGTGTTGATGTAAATTTGTTTAGAGCTTTTGATAATGTGCTGTTGTACCTGCAGGCAGTAATGTTAGGCTGTTAGTTATGCTGTGGATGCCTCTAAGGACACTGGCAGGTTTTTTGGACAATAGAGTTTTAAGTCAAAAAGTGAGTTGAGTTCTAGTGAGAATTGAGTTGCCCTCTAGATTGTGGTGTTTCTCCTTCTTTTGTCTATGTTTTATATCAGACATTTTGTGCAGACTGGGTTGCAAGGGGGAAACGGCCATCCTTGCTTAAAGGGATCCCCTGAATTGCCTGTCACCTGTGTCAACCATGGCTCCTAATAGAAATTGTGAAGCAGTATTCATTAGAATTCGTAGCACTGTTATTAGATTACATTATTAATGGAGTTAATTGCTCACTGTATATTGGTGTTTGAACACTGTATGGTAGCTTTGTGAACCATTAGTGCTATCTGACATTTTGTAAGCACATAGCTCCATTCTGTGGCGTGTGGGAGGAGCTTAAAAGTCAGATTGAATGCAAAGATTTTTGTCTTAGACGCAATGATAGCTGGTGATTGGTCTGGAGACCACGTGGGAAACACCATGTTGAACATCACACTGCTAATGTATGGTAGTCTAGTCTTCATTACAGATATATTGATAGCTTGGCGTTACATTGACATTGGTCATGGAAATAGTGGTATGACCATTTCTCCAAAGTGTCCCAGGAGCCATTTCTCAACAAGACAATGCCAGGCTGCATGATGCTCATGCTACTGTGAGCAGCCTGTGTGGCCTATATATGCTACCTTGGCCTGCGGCATCTCCGGACTTCTCTCCCATCGAGCAATTCTGGGACGTCATTAGTTGTTAATTGCAAAGGGAGTTACCAGCACAGGATCTTGATGATCATTTGCATATCATGTGATTTTGTCTTTTCCTTCTTGGTGTTGCAACTTGAGTTGAGGACTGCATATCCTATATATATATATATATATATATATATTTGAAAAAGTACTCAGCTATTCTCGAGTAAGAAGTGTTGGTCTGTTTGTGACCTCCACTGCACCCAGTCCCTTAACTGTGACCTCCACAGTGGGACACCCACTTAAGAGTGACCTCCAAAGCACCACAACCCCATAACAGTAACCTCCACAGCACCCCACCCTGTTAACAGTGAGCTCCACATCATTTTTCCCCCTAAACAGTGACCTCCACTACACCCACTCTTTTAACAAGGACCTCCACAGAGCCTTGCCCTACTTAAAAATGACCTCCACAGTGCTCTGCCCCCTTAATGACCTCCACAGCACCATTACCCCTTAACAGTGACCACCACAACACCATGCCCACTGAACAGTAACCTCCACAGGATCCCACCCCTTAACCTAAAACAGTGAAGAAAAATGACTAAGCTGTTATGGAAACATGGTATAAAACTGTGTGTATGTCAAGACTGAAGGACCTGCGAGCTTGTATTAGCTAATGAGGGTCATGTGTGTATGTCAGGATACGTGTGAAGGAACTGTGAGCTTCTATTGGCTAATACATTTTTTGGGAATATCTCAAGAATGGTACGCCCTCAGAGAGCTGAGACATTTATGAAAACCTTCCCAGATACCTTATGTTTCTATTAGAGATGAGCGAAGCGATTCGTTGATTCGTATCGAATCTTGGGATTTTTCAGCTGCGAAGCGAATCCGAATATTAGGTGATTCGCTTCGCTTTTGTACGCATCGCTACGTAGTTTGTCCTCTAAATTATACACTATTCTACGTATAATTTAGTTACTTTATACGCTGTTGCGCAGACTCCTCCCTGGTAGTTACTCTACACGCTGTTGCGTATGAATAGTTCCGCCCCCTTCTCCTGCGCACGAGGAAGACGTGGCAAGTCAGCAGAGTAAGATGGCGGCGAGACAGCGAGGTCCTGACTGGGGAAGCATGTTGTGGGCAGACGACTCCTATGAGGAGAAGGAACCGGAGAAGATCTATCTCTCACAGCTCAACAGGAAGTCGGATGAGGTGCCTGCTGAGGTGGTGACTCCACTGGCTGACACGGCGGAGGCGGCAGGAGTTCCCGCTCCGCCGCGCAAGGACTACTCCTTACGCCAGAATTTGATGGTCCCTGAGGCTGTCACCCAGAACGCCCAGACCCTCTGGGAATATAAAAAGCTGGTGGAGGAGTGGGTGGTGCAAGTTTTGGAGCACCCACGGTCCGGTGACCCTAAGCTGGAGCTGAACCGTTATTTGGTTCAACGTGGAGCGGGGAGTCGGTTTCATCGGCGATGAGGAGACGGCGGAGGAATTGTATGTTAACCGCCGTTCGGTTAAGCGGCTGTATCTTCCGCCCGTACGCCACAATCTACATGCAGGGGATTACGTGGAGTATACCCCCATGAAGAGCCTCCAAGGCCCCTTTGCTACTGGGGTGAAAGTCTTAAAGCGACCACCTACTCTTGCAGCGCCCCTGGAAGACTGGAGTGAGGAGGCCCAGGCCGTAGAAGAGGCTTGTGACCTTGAGACCTTGAGATCTGAAGAGAAATCCCAAGGTCAGGATCAGCCGGAACCCCTGATTCCTGATTTGCCGCCACTGCCACCGATACCACTGATCCTTCATGTGGGACAGATGACCACGAACACTTTCGTGTACCATCCAACTGTGGTACAGTACCACTACCAACTGCCATGCCCATGGCAGTTGCAGGCCGCACAGTCCGCCGCTCGTGGAAGAGCGCTACCATTACCATTACAGCCGGAGATTCTGTCACCTGGTATGCCGGCAGGAGGATCTGGCCACTACAGAGTGATGGGCAGGGCCCAAGTTACCACTGCCTTTGCCAGTGTGACAGCCCAGTCACCAAGAAGACCATCCTTGAGAGGTTGGCGGGGGTCTGCTGCCGCCGCCAGGGCCGCTTTCATAATGAGGCAGGAGTGCCCTCTCATGTCCTTTAGCTCCAGCAGCAGTGAGGAGGACCTGCTGGCCTTTAAGTAATTCCTGCAGTTTTTATGGGAGCCACAACATGGACTTATCCTGAAGGGTGGGCACAAGTTGGCCCTTGTTTTTAGTTTTGTTGCCCCACGTTTGTCCTCACCCAGATGGCCATGGATTGTTAGGACTCCCCCCATCAAAAAAAAGATTTTTTATCCAAGTTGCGCATACGTGCGCCTCATCCCTTTTTTCCCCCTTTTCAGGTTATTTGGGGAGCCCCTCGAAAGAGGGTTTTTTAACCCCTTCACCCCCGGAGCTTTTTTTCGGTTCTGCATTTTCGTTTTGCGCTCCCTGCCTTCAAACAGCCATAACGCTTTTATTTTTCTGTTCACATAGCTGTATGAGGGCTTGTTTTTTGCGGGACAAGTTGTACCTTCCAACGCCACCATTTAATATTGCATACGGTGTAGTGGGAAGCGGGAAAAAAATTCCAAACCGGGTGAAATTGCAAAGAAAACGCTATTCCGCTACAGTTCTACGGGTTTCTTATTTACAGCGTTCGATGTGCATTAAAACTGATCCGTTACGTTCATTCTACTGGTCAGTACGAATCCGGCAATACCTAATATGTATAGTTTTTCCTGCGTTTTCATAGTGATAAAATAATTAGAAAGTTGCCCTTTTTTTTTTTTTTTTCCTTGTCAAATCTTGACCCCTATAACTTTTTGGTATTTATGTGTACAGAGCTGTATGGGGGCTCATTTTTTGCGGGACGATCTGAAGTTTTTATTGATACCATTCTGGGGTGTGTATGACTTTTTGATCACTTTTTATTTAATTTTTTTTAGAAAAAAAAAGCGACAAAAAACGGCAAATCGCCATTTGGACGCTTTTTTCCGCCACACAATTCGCCGTATTGGAATTTTTTTTTTATATTTTAAAAGTACGGGCGTTTTCGGTCACGGTGATACCCATGATGTCTATATTTATTGTTATTTAGGTATTTATTTTTTACTTATACGGAAAGGGGGGTGATTTGAACTTTTACATCTTTTTTATTTTTTATATATTTTTTAACATTTTTTTTTTATTTTTTTTTTACTATTAGAAAGCTCAAATATGGGCTTATATATTGTGGCTTTTTTTTTTTTCTTTATGAGCAATTATGGATTTTATAGACTCAGAAATCCATGAGTTGCTCATTTCTTATCCTGGCCTGCCATCTAGTGGCCAGAATAAGAATTGCACTTTGAAAACTGTAATCCTCACCAGCGAGGATTACAGTTTTCATATGGTGTACAGACACCCCGATTGGCCACACGGGGTGTCTGTACACCACCCGGAAGCGAATGCTTCCGGGTTGAAACGCAACTAGATGCCGTGATCACGTGTGATCACGGCATCTAATCAACCAGGAAGACGCCGCCGATGGCGGTAAGTAGCGGCAAGTCTCTGCTGTTAGAAACAGCAGAGACTTGCCGGCCATGACGCCCGCCGCACCCGCGAGCGGGCGCCATGTGCCCGCATCGCCCCAGCGCCGTACATGTATGGCGCTGGGCGCGAAGGGGTTAAAGGGAACCTTTGCTGCTATTTTTTTACCCATTTGGATTACAATTTTGCCTATGTGGATTACAAATTGCGACTGAGTTTGGGACTCTGCTCCAGTTCTATGAAAAGCGTCAGAAGAAAAGAGACTTAAACATGTCCGTGAGCATACTAGGTAGGTGATATTTAAAATGTTTATATTATACTTATAATAATGTATTTGCACTATTTACCATATATATGTCTCGAATATTCTCTCTGCCTCTGAGTGCACGCCGCGGCCTCTCCTCGTACGTGCCTGCGTAATACGTAATCGCTTAGACAATAGTACGCTGAGATCCGTAAGCTATTTGTACGCTCATGCGTACGTCTTCTAAATGAACGTTCGTTATTAGTGAACGAATGTTCGCTAATAGCACATAATAACGTATATTTTGTACGCAAATACAACAAATCTATTCATCGAATATACGAATTTTAGGAAAAGTTCGGCGAATGTTCGGCGAATAATTTTTTGAATGATTCGCTCATCTCTAGTTTCTATGTACCAAATTTGGCGTCAAAAGGTTCAGGAATTCGGATGCCTATAGAGGACAGAAAGACAGACAGAGACAAACAGATATTGATTTTTATATATATATGTAAGAAGGACCCGGCTTCGCCCGGGTATATTTAATTTAATGTTTGTGTGTGTGTCATTAAAAAATATCGAGAGTGTCCTCTACAGCACCCACCCCTTAACAATAACCCTTCCCCCACAGTGCTCCGTCTCCTTAAAATGGGACCTCCACACCACCCACCCCCTTAACTTTGACCTTCACAGCAGCCTGCCCTTTTAACAGTGAGTTTCACAGCACCTCACCCCCTAGACAGTGACCTCCACAGGGGCCTGCCCCCTTAGCAGTGACCTCTACAGCAACCACCCCTTTACACTGACCATAGGTTACAGTCCCCTTAACTGACCTCCACCATTCCTGACCCCCTTGACAGTGACCTCACAGTACCCTGCTGCCCCTTTAATAGTGGCCTCCACAGTCGCCTCCTCCCTTAACAGTGACCTCTACAGTGCCCGCCCCTTTCACAGGGACTGCCACAACAGCTTGCCCCCTTAACTGTAACATCCACAGCGCCCTCCCCTTTAACTGTGACCTCCACAGCAGCCAGGGTGGCCACTGGTTTCACCCCAGAAAGTGGGACCTCACTGCCCACGCCCCGTCCCCATGAAGCCACAACCCCGTCCCCATGAAGCCACGCCTCCGGCTCCATGAAGAGGAGAAGAAGTTCCTGACCTGAAGGTGAGCCAGGGACAGCCTGGTGCTTCTCTCCCCCTCAGTCAGCCACAGGGAGCCATGTCTGTGAGCTCTTGTGACTGACTGGGGGTGAGAGAAGCCTTAGTCAGTTGCTGAAGCTCACGCTCAGACAGCATTACAGCTGCGGTCTGAGCGTGAGCTACTGAAAAGGTGGACATCCCTGCGTCCATCCAGGCCCTGTGCAGGGAGCCAGAAAACTGAACTGTCCGGCTAAAACCGGACCTCTGGGCACACTGACAGCAGCCTGCTCCTAAGGTGGCCAGAGGTCCGGTTTTAGGCCGGACAGTTCGGCTTTCAGACTCCCCATCCTCCATCTGGCGCAGGGTCTGGATGGACACAGGGATGTCCTTTTGAACAGCTCATTGTCAGACAGCAGCACTGTGCAGTCTGAGCATGAGCTGCAGGGAGAAAGTCACCCTCCCTTCCACCCCTGCAGCTGACAGAAGTTGATTTTTACCTTCATTTTTCCAATCCCCGTCAGCTGCAGAGTGGGAGGAGGCATGTCCTGACTGTTTCAGGGGCATGGCTGAGCGGGACATGGGGGGGGCTTTTAAGTCCTTCTTTTGAGGGTGGCCTGAATTACAGGTTGATGCCATGGTAATTTATGAGGAAACACAGTGGGTAGCAGTGGAAGAAAACATCTTCTATTACTACTGAAAGGTAAATATGTGAAATTTACATTATATTAGGTAATGATTGATGATGAATTAGTCTAAAACCTAAGTTATATTTATGGCAAATTGATTGAAAAGGAAAACTAAAATTTTGCATAAACATAAGTATTCAGAACCTTTAGTGTGACACTTGAAATTTAGATCTGGGGTCTCCTATTTCTCTAGATTGTTTCTACACTTTGATTGAAGTCTACCTGTTCTGAATTAGGTTGATTTGACATGATATGGAAAGACACATCCCTGTCTATATAAGGTCTCACAGCTGACAATGCATATCAGAGCAAAAAAACAAGCCATGAGGAAGAAGCCATGAGGAAGAAAGAACTGCCTGTAGAGTCTAGAGATACGATTGTGTGGAGGCACAGATCTGGAGATGGGTGTATAAAATTGCTGATTCCCTGAAAGTTCCCAACAGCACAATGGCCTCCATAATTCTTAATTGGAAGAATTTGGAACAACAAGGACTCTTCCTAGAACTGGCGGCCCCACCAAACTAAGTAAATCAGATGGGAGAAACTTCCAGAAGGTCAAACATCTTGGCATCATACTCAAGAAGACTGGAGGCTGTAATCACTGCCAAAGGAGCTTCAACTAAGTACTGAGTAAAATATCTGAATACGTATATTAATGCAAGATTTTAGTTCTTCCTTTTCAATAAATTAGCAAATATTTTAGACATTCTGTTTTTACGTTTGTCATTATGGGGTATTGAGTGCAGATTGATGGAGAGAAATATGATATATATTCACTCATCTCTACTCCAGACCAAACCCTAAACTAATTTATACACCAAATGGCATAGCTAATACAGCCATCAGATCAGACTCTCTACACCAGAGGTCTGCAACCTTCGGCATTCCAGCTGCTGTGAAACCAGAACTCACAGCATGCAGACTTTCCTGGAAGTTCTTGTAACTCTCATAGGAGTGAATGAAGCCTTCTGGGAAATGTAGTTTTACAACAGCTGGAGTGCCAGAGGTTGCTGATCCCTGCTCTTCACTAATGCAGATCCTAGAATAGACTGCCTAAGTAGAGACACCAAACCCCCAAAATACAAATCCAGTGAGGTTTTATTAGAGTGGGGCACGTATGTAAAACATTTGCTGTATCATGTGCCTTTATGCATTCAGGATTGAGGCTCTCAAAAAGCAGTTAGTAATCTCTGGTATATAATAACTATAGACTCACATTACTGTATCTTGTGTTTCAACAGATATAAATGAGTGCAGCATGCAAGGAGTATGCCAAAACGGAGATTGTCTGAATACACAAGGAAGCTTCAGATGTGTGTGTAAACATGGCTATGTCTTCATCTCTTCTCAGATGCGCTGTACACGTGAGTCTCCTGGATGGTTATAACATGTATCAGATATATATATATATATATATACCAGGTATGGTGTTCTCCTGATATGGGCCTGCCGGTTTGTGTAGGATGCAGGTCAGTGTTAGTGTAGGACTCATCCGATTGGAAGCCACCTTGATCGTTGGTGGATGAGCCCGACATATTTATGATCATTTATATGCGCTAAGAGCTTCCACTTTATACTACATAGCAGTTATGCTTTTCTACTTCTTCATATGTTCATTTTATGTTCATTTTATGTGCCATGGCTTATCTAGTGCTGCTGCCATTTTCTGTTTAGTATTTAGTAGCCAGTAGGTAGCTTGCACCTGACTCTAGGAGGTGCTGTCCGCTTTTTGCAATTATATATATATATATATATATATATATATATATATATTTAGAAAAAATATTGTGCAATGTTTATAAGTTTTATATATGTAAGACATTTAAAAAATGATATATACTAAGAGTGCAAAAATTGAGAAATATACTTATTTTATAGGGGTTCATCCCTTTGGAAAATCTCTGCTTCATAGAAGAGTCTCTTGAAAATAAGATGAGATGTTTGTCAGCCAACAGCTATCTCTCCCAAACAAGGAAAAGGGAGAAAACTCCTACATATGCTATCCCAAGTATAAAAGGACCAGGCATTCGCCATCAGGGTCACTTCGATGACGGGTCTCCTGATCAGTAGGGTCTAAGCAGTCAGTCATAATCAGACATATCCTAGGTACAGGCATACTGTATATACTAGGAAGTGCTTTAGTTTTAAACAGACTTTATAAATGACAAATTACAAAACTAATAATTGGTTTTGAAACCCCCCAAAAGTGATCCCGATATAAGAAAAAAGATTACGCAGACAACTAATACAGCCCATACATAAAACATCAGAAAGAACTGCCTTAGAAATCATGTCAGGAATAATCGCTGGTAAAACCTGCTTTTACTTTCACTTTCAGCAATATTCATTGCATTCCGATTTCTAACAGTGATATCTTCCCATGTAGTGAACATATTACTGCCATTCTGGTCTTGTTTGAAAGCTTGGAATACCATATCTCTAGCTGGTACCAAACCAGAGATATGAGCAGCTAAAGCAGCCACCCCACCTCCCTATCAGTCTGGTGGAGGGCAGAGCTGACAGGCTGCAGGAGGAAAGGAAAATAGTAAAAAATATATAGAAAACTGGCATTATCATCACTGTAGTTACCCAAATAATAAAGTTGTTATTTTTACCACACAGTGAATGCCGTAAATAAATTCCACAAAATAATGTAGAAATTGCAGTTTTTTTTTCTTTCCTCCTAAAAATAAAATAATAAATAGCTATTTGGGTTACACTTGATATAACCCAAAATTGCTCCTAAAAAAACCTACAACTAACCCTGCAAAATAAAAAAAATTAGAAGAAAAAATTAAAACGTTATGACTGCTAGAACACAAAGGGGGAAAATATTATTGATCCTTAAGGATAAAATGAATTATGTCACTATGGGGTTAAAAATGCAATTGTGTTCCCTGAGTTGTGCACCAACAAGATTTACTGCAAACACACATTAAAAATCTACAATAAAAAAGTTACATTTTTGGGAGGGCTTTTCCAATTTTAACGTGACTCTTAGGAGGTTAAATCACTTTCTATGTATAGGTCAATAGCTTCTTGTGACTCATGTAGAGTACAAACTTTGTGCCAGAAAACTAAAATAAAGTCATCCCTGCTGTCCAAATGAGCAGATCGTCCCGGCATAGGTAAAATCAGTAGAAAGCGTTTAGTACCACATTATACAACAGAGAGATGCTACTCAACAGCTGGCAAGTGTACAGTCATGGCCAAAAGTTTTGAGAATGACACAAATATTATATTTTCACATGATCTGCTGCCCTCTGGTTTTTATGTGTGTTTGTCAGATGTTTTTATCACATACAGAAATATAATTGCAATCATATTATGAGTAACAAAAGCTTATATTGACAGTTAGAATGAGTTAATGCAGCAAGTCAATATTTGCAGTGTTGACCCTTCTTCTTCAGGACCTCTGCAATTCTCCCTGGCATGCTCTCAATCAACTTCTGGACCAAATCCTGACTGATAGCAGTCCATTCTTGCACAATCAATGCTTGCATTTTGTCAGAATTTGTAGGTTTTTGTTTGTCCACCCGTCTCTTGATGATTGACCACAAGTTCTCAATGGGATTAAGATCTGGGGAGTTTCCAGGCCATGGACCCAAAATCTCTATGTTTTGTTCCCTGAGCCATTTAGTTATCACCTTTGCTTTATGGCAAGGTGCTCCATCATGCTGGAAAAGGCATTGTTGATCGCCAAACTGCTCTTGGACGGTTGGGAGAAGTTGCTCTCGGAGGACATTCTGGTACCATTCTTTATTCATGGCTATGTTTTTAGGCAAGACTGTGAGAGAGCCGATTCCCTTGGCTGAGAAGCAACCCCACACATGAATGGTTTCAGGATGCTTTACAGTTGGCATGAGACAAGACTGGTGGTAGCGCTCACCTCGTCTTCTCCGAATAAGCTGTTTTCCAGATGTCCCAAACAATCAAAAAGGGGATTCATCAGAGAAAATGACTTTACCCCAGTCCTCAGCAGTCCACTCCCTGTACCTTTTGCAGAATATCAGTCTGTCCATGATGTTTTTTCTGGAGAGAAGTGGCTTCTTTGCTGCCCTCCTTGAGACCAGGCCTTGCTCCAAGAGTCTCCGCCTCACAGTGCGTGCAGATGCACTCACACCTGCCTGCTGCCATTCCAGAGCAAGCTCTGCACTGCTGGTAGCCCGATCCCGCAGCTGAAACACTTTTAAGAGAAGGTCCTGGCACTTGCTGGTCTTTCTTGGGCGCCCTGGAGCCTTTTTGGCAACAATGGAACCTCTCTCCTTGAAGTTCTTGATGATGCGATAGATTGTTGACTGAGGTGCAATCTTTCTAGCTGCGATACTCTTCCCTGTTAGGCCATTTTCTTTAGAGATAACCATGGTTAACAGAAGAGAAACAATGATGCCAAGCACCAGCCTCCTTTTAAAGTGTCCAGTGGTGTAATTCTTACTTAATCATGACAGATTGATCTCCAGCCCTGTCCTCATCAACACCCACACCTGTGTTAATGGAGCAATCACTGAAACGATGTTAGCTGGTCCTTTTAAGGCAGGGCTGCAATGATGTTGAAATGTGTTTTGGGGGATAAAGTTCATTTTCTAGGCAAATATTGACTTTGCAAGTAATTGCTGTTAAGCTGATCACTCTTTATAACATTCTGGAGTATATGCAAATTGCCATTATAAAAACTGAAGCAGTAGACTTTGTAAAAATTAATATTTGTATCATTCTCAAAACTTTTGGCTATGACTGTATGTCCTCTGTAAAACAGTTGTTTTTCCCGGCTGACTGGTAAGATCTTCCTTTCAGTGACATGTGCCGCAGATCGGCAGTGTCAGAGGCATTTTATGTTGAATGTGGTTTCAAGTTAAGTTTCTCTTCTACCTGTGATGGACATTCTGTTAAGAGCTTCTGCAATATCCTAGACCAGGGAGTATTTGCAATTGGTTTAGTAAGTAATGTTTTTACCATGTTCCTATTACACTGTACACCAGCTGCAGGGGCAGACTAGGAACTAAAATACTAAAAAAAATACTAAAAAAGTGGCCTCGTTTTGTAGTTGGGTCCAAATTGATGGAAGGCAGGGCCAGCAATACTATATTGTGGCATATTATACCAACCCAACAAAGCTAAATACCACAGTCCATCACAAAATACATCTCCAAAAACTTCCACTGACCGGTCGTGAGAAGGGCCTTTAATGGAGCAGAACAATGGAAATATTGAGTTCGGAAGTGAACAAGTATACTGCAAGTGACCAAAATCCACTATACCAAGACCAAAATAATACTATATAAGGGCCAAATAATATCAGGCCTTCACCACATACTACCATCACACAATTAATAAACACCACCATACTGCCACTAATTTAAACACACTATAAAATGGCCAGTATTACTAGCATACAGTGACCATATAGCAGTAGATATCAGGTCAACACAGCACTCTGCAGACTGTAGCAGTGATTACAGTACAGACATATCCTGTGACTTACAGGTGATATTCTCTGATTAGAGCTGTTCACTATTCTTCTCCATCCAGCCATGGCCGCCATGATGACTTCTCAAAAACATAACTTGTCTCTGTAGAATTTGACACAGCAAACTCCCTATCAATTCTCACCCTCTACAGAAACTCCCTATCCATAGTGCCCCAGATGGTAATCATGCCACCATTGGCGACTCCCTTTTGTGAAAACTATAGGCTCCACCTTTCCCTGTGAAAAGTTATAGGGGGACATACGGACATTTATCAAGACTGGAATTCCAGTCTCGATGCCCTTGTGCTAGGTGCTAGCGACGATTTGCGCTATAACTTATTCCAGTTTTCTGTGTATGGTATAGTAAATCTGCCAAGTCGTGATAAACTCTGCTCTTCTGTTAAGCCCTACCCCTATTGTCATGACTTTAGAAAAGTGGCAAGAAGCTGAAAAAGTGGTGTAAAACATTGATGAATACACCTATAGACCCCACGCATTAATAGTGCTTCTGTGATCCAATTAGTGCCCAAAACTATAATAGTACACCTTTTGAATCCCCACTCAATAAAAATGACCCCTTTGTGCCCACTTAATTATAATACTCCCTTTAGTCCCAATTCAATAATTATTTCCTTATTCATGCCTCACTTAGTGCTGAAGCCCACATTTACACCCCACTCAGTAATAATGTCTATTTTTATACCTTACTCAGTAATAAAGCCCCTTTACTGCCTCCACTAAGTAATAAAGACCCATTATGACACTCTCAATCATAAGGTGTCTTTATGCCCCTTTACTTGCCTCCACTCAATAACAGTGCCCCCTTTTACCCAATGCCCCAATGCACCGTAATGCCAAATGCCAAAACCAGGTGTTGGTCAAAAACACAGAACAGTTTCCATTATACTTTGTCTCTTTGTAGCATCCACTCTCATAATCACTGATGGGTAAATGGTGTAAAAGCTGCCTAATACATAAATATTACATAGTAACATAGTTTATAAGGCCAAAAAAAGACACCTGTCCATCCAGTTCAGCCTGTTATCCTACAAGTTGATCCAGAGGAAGGCAAAAAAAACCCTGTGAGGTAGAAGCCAATTTTCCTCGCTTTAGGGGAAAAAATTCCTTCCCGACTCCAATCAGGCAATCAGAATAACTCCCTGGATCAACGACCCCTCTCTAGTAGCTTCAGTGCCTTGCGAAAGTATTCGCCCCCCTGGAACTTTTCAACCTTTTGCCACATTTCTGGCTTCAAACAAAAAGATTGAAGAAGAATCAACAACAAATGGGTCACAATTGTGAAGTGGAACGAAATTTATTGGATCATTTAAACTTTTTTTGTAATAATAAAACTGAAAAGTGGGGCGTGCAAAATTATGTGGCCCATTTACTTTCAGTTCTAAAAACTCACTCCAGAAGTTCATTGAGGATGTCTGAATGATCCAATGTTGTCCTAAATGACTGATGAAGATAAATAGAATCCAACTGTGTGTAATCAAGTCTCCGTATAAATGCACCTGCTCTGTGATAGTCTCAAGGTTATTTTTAAAGCACAGAGAGCATCATGAAGACCAAGGAACACACCAGGCAGGTCCATGATACTGTTGTGGAGAAGTTTAAAGCCGGATTTGGATACCAAAAGATTTCCCAAGCTTTAAACATCCCAAGGAGCATTGTGCAAGCGATCATATTGAAATGGAAGAAGTATCAGACCACTGCAAATCTACCAAGTCCCAGCCATCCCTCTAAACTTTCATCTCAAACAAGGAGAAGACTGATCAGAGATGCAGCCAAGAGGCCCATGATCACTCTGGATGTACTGCAGAGATCTACAGCTGAGGTGGGAGAGTCTGTCCATAGGACAACAATCAGTCGAACACTTCACAAATAAGGCCTTTATGGAAGAGTGGCAAGAAGAAAGCCATTTTACAGTTTACAGTTTGCCACAGTCCACCTGGGAAACACACTAAACATGTGGAAGAAGGTGCTCTGCTCAGATGAAACCAAAATCGAACTTTTTGAAAACAATGCAAAACTATATGTTTGGCGTAAAAGCAACACAGCTCATCACCCTGAACACACCATCCCCATTGTCAAACATGGTGGTGGCAGCATCATGGTTTGGGCCTGCTTTTCATCAGCAGGGACAGGGAAGATGGTTAAAATTGATGGGAAGATGGATGGAGCCAAATACAGGACCATTCTGGATGAAAACCTGTTGGAGTCTGCAAAAGACCTGAGACTAGGACGGAGATTTATCTTCCAACAAGACAATGATCCCAAACATAAAGCAAAATCTACAATGGAATGGTTCAAAAATAAACGTATCCAGGTCTTAGAATGGCCAAGTCAAAGTCCAGACCTGAATCCAATTTAGAATATGTGAAAAGAGCTGAAAACTGCTGTTCACAAACGCTCTCCATCCAACCTCAAAGAGCTCGAGCTGTTTTGCAAGGAAGAATGGGCAAGAATTTCAGTCTCTAGATGTGCAAAACTGATAGAGACATACCCCAAGCGACTTGCAACTGTAATCGCAGCAAAAGGTGGCGCAACAAAGTATTAATGCAAGGTGGCCAAATAATTTTGCACGCCCCACTTTTCAGTTTTATTATTACAAAAAAAGTTTAAATGATCCATTAAATTTCGTTCCACTTCACAATTGTGACCCACTTGTTGTTGATTCTTCACCAAAAATTTAAAATGTTATATCTTTTTGTTTGAAGCCTGAAATGTGGCAAAAGGTTGAAAAGTTCCAGGGGGCCGAATACTTTCGCAAGGCACTGTATAACCTGTAATATTCTTACCCTCCTGAAATACATCCAGGCCCTTCTTGAACTCTTTTAGTGAATTTACCATCACCACCTACTCAGGCAGAGAGTTCCATAGTCTTACTGCTCTTACAGTAAAGAATCCTCTTCTATGTTTGTGTACAAACCTTCTTTCCTCCAGACGTAGAGGATGTCCCCTCGTCACAGTCCTGGCGATAAATAGATCATGGGAGAGATCTCTGTACTGACCCCTGATATATTTATACATAGTTATTAAATCTCTCCTCAGTTGTCATTTTTCTAAAGTAAATAGCCCTAATTTTGATAATCTTTCTGGGTACTGTAGTCCACCCATTCCAGTTATTACTTTAGTTGTCCTCTGAACCCTCTCCAGCTCTGCTATGTCTGCCTTGTTCACAGGAGCCCAGAACTTTACACAGTACTCCATGTGTGGTCTGACTAGTGATTTGTAAAGTGGCAGGACTATGTTCTCATCACGGGCATCTATGCCTCTTTTGATGCAACCCATTTTCTTATTAGCCTTGGCAGCAGCTGTCTAACACTGGTTTCTACAGCTTAGTTTGCTGTTTACTAAAATTCCTAGGTCCTTTTCCATTTCAGTGTTACCCAGTGTTTTACCATTTAGTATGTACTGGTGACTTGCATTATTCCTTCCCATGTGCATAACCTTACATTTGTCTGTTAAACTTCATCTGCCACTTCTCTGCCCAAGCCTCCAATCTATCCAGATCCATCTGTAGCAGTGTACTGTCCTCTTCTGTGTGAATTACCTTACACAGTTTAATGTCATCTGCAAAAATTGATATTTTACTGTGCAAGCCTTCTACAAGATCGTTAATAAATATATTGAAGAGTACTGACCCCTGACCAGTACTGACCCCTGTGGTACCCCACTACTGACAGTGACCCAATCTGAGTGTGTACCGTTAATAACCACCATCTGTTTTCTATCACTGAGCCAGTTACTTACCCACATACAGACATTTTCTCCCAGGCCAAGCATTCTCATTTTGTATACTAACCTTTTATGTGGTACCGTGTCAAATGCTTTGGAGAAGTCCAGATATACGATATCCATTGATTCGCCGCGGTCAAGTCTAGAACTTACCTCCTCATAGGAACTGATTAAATTAGTTTGACATGACCGATCCCTCATGAAGTTATGCTGATATGGAGTTATTTGCTTATTTTCATTGAGGTACTTCAAGATAGCATCTCTTAGAAAACCTTTAAACAGTTTACCCACAACAGATGTTAAACTTACCGGCCTATAGTTTCCAGGCTGTGTTTTTGGACCCTTTTTAAATATTGGCACCACAGTTGCTATGCGCCAATCCTGTGGAACACCCCCTGTCATTATATAGTCCTTAAATATCAGAAATAAGGGTGTATAGTGCAAGCAATCAAATGATCACAAGGTCATGGTCATATAGACCAGCAGCAGCAGCAGAGACTGGAGCTGTAGCACTGGAACCAGGAGGGTCTGACAAGTCAAACCTCGCCCATAGCTAAAAATGCATCTCAGACAACCCTTTTAAATACCAAACTAGGCTGCATCCTTAAGGGGTTAAACTGGTGGAAGGTCTCTCATATAATAAGATGCTAGAAAAATCGGGCTTGTTCAGCTGGTTAAAAAGATGCCTCAGAGGTTATATTAACCCATTAAGGGCAGAGCTTAGTTTGGTATTTATAGGGCATCTGTCAGCATGATTAACCCTATAAAACCAGGCACCATGATCATGCTGAGTTATATAATACCTAAGTTCAAATCTGTGGGACCCCAAATGGTAATTAGGTGTTCGAGAACCGAGTGGTGGGTCTAGCCCCTTGGAGAACAGCTTTATCACCACCTTTCCATCTTGAACACTACATATATTTTCACTGGGGGGGGGGGAGCAGTGCTAGGAATGTATGCAGTTACAATTAAATGAAATGGAAGCCCCCCTCCCCCAGGCCCCATAGCCATCACGTGGTTTGCCTCCATTGAAGGTATGCCACTGCATGAAAGTAACTTTCATGGTCATGTGTGTAGAACATGATAGAAAAGATTATTTCATGTTAATATATTCCATTAACAATTACTTTTGCAGAAGAGAAGTCTGATGTAAAAAGTCTGTGCTACAGACTTATAGGCCAAGAAGGACAGTGTCAGCACCCAATTTCGATTTGGATGACTCAGCAACTATGCTGTTGTAGTGTCGGAAAAGCTTGGGGTCCTCAATGTGAAGCATGTCCTGCTGAAGGAACAGGTAGGAATGGACAAAAATATTTCAGAAAGTTTTCAATGATGGATAGTGACCAATATGTCCCCATTCAACAGTTCTAATGCCTCCTAATTCCTTTCTTTCCAGCATCTTTTGCCGAGATATGCCCAGCTGGGAAAGGCTATCACATCTTTAGTACTCATCATACTTTTATGATTCAGGGTCAAAGTGAAATCACTCTCCATTTGCAACCAGATTTAGGGGATCAGCAGGCTATTCCACCTCCAAACATCCCGGAATTTCCTCCACCTCAAAAGATACCAGAACTTGATTCTAATGAAGGGCAACGTGAGTAATTTTCTAATTTTTTAAATTAAGGACTTACATATCCAAAATAACACTTTAATGACATAGAACTTGTTAAAGTAAACTCTTTGAAACTTTTGACCACCATGCATTTCTTAATTCTCTACATTCTGGATCTAGTAATAGTAAGGAGTAATGGTATATTTAGTCTGTTAAAGTTTTATTTTGTAACACAAACAAATTTGATACAACTGAGATAAAAGGGATGGACTTAAATGGCCACAGCAGTAGTTTATTAAATAAGAAAATTAGAAAATATTTTTTTAAATAGTAATATTAATGACCATCAATAAATATAGTCAACATAAGTCACTTAGCATAATGTGACTCTCACAGATGCTTTCTGTACAACCAGTCGTAACCAGATAGAACATTAAACAAGTACACATGACAATGGGGGAAGTCCTTGGAGCTACAGAAATCTGGTATCATTCTGCCTGAACCAACTTATCGTCAGCCGTAACCCGGCTCAGATTCACCTAAAGCCACCTGCAGATTTCACATGTTAACACAATGAGCGACTCAAAAGTAAGACCAGCCAAAGAGCTCTAAAATCTAGCCAGACGATAGAAGCCACACCTTAAATGTTAGGATTTTAAATCACCCACTCCAAGGACTCCCTTATGACTCCAATGGCTCTACTATGGCAAAACAACAAAATAACACTCCCAAGCAAATAACCACAACAGGGTTGGAATCTGTCTCTGCCAATCATGAAGAGAGGGAAGGGCTGGCAGAGAAAGTAGGAGGAGCAAGGGTGCACAGATTGGCTTGGACCTACTCTTGGTGCAGTAAACTGATCATTTCCATATGTATTAAAAGTACTTTTTACTGAATGATGCAGCAGTTTCCTTAGTGAAAGATATCAATACTTTCAGCTGACCAAGCCCTACAATGGATTGTTCCTGGTATAACAGTGAATTTCACATTGACATACTCCTTTTAAAGGGTCCCAATTTAGGAAGAGTAGTGAAAAGCTAAGTCACATACTGGAGAACAAGAATAAGTCATCTTCCCCTAAAATATGCATTTTCACATACATTTAGGACATAACTTACGCAAATACGCAATCTGTGACTTTTCCCTGCTTACGCCAGGTCTAACAAAGGGAAAGTGGTCTGGGGGCGGAGAAGGGGGCAGATCAGCAGGCCCGTCACATTCATCACCTGTTTTAGGTGTAGAAAATGGTCTAAATTTAAGCCAGCAAGGAAGCTTGCTTACATTTAGACTGGCGGTGGATACACACAAAGTAATGTAGAGGCCGGCGCTTCTACAAATCTTCAGCAGATCCACCGCCAGCTAAAGAGCTCATTAAGACCAGTGTCTAAAACGCCAGTCTTACGAAATAACCCCCTTAATTACTACTTTTTGATTGTTTCATGTTCAGAGGCAGACTATGCATTTTAAGCTGCAGGATTTGGCAGAATGTAGTAATACAAAAACACGTCTAAACAAATATATCTTTTGTGTTCTAGGTGAAGTAACTGAATCCATGGTAAGTTTTTTTTTTTACGTTTACTAGTGATAGTGATGATGAACATTAAAATGCCACCATGATTTAACAGTGAAGCCTGTTTCTCTGTCATATAAGAGCTTCTGCTCCCATGGTACTGTACATACTAACCAAACTAGTAACAGGTTGAAGAACACATAAACCCATCTAGTTTAACCTTTTATTTAACAGTAGTGATCCAGAGGAAGGTAAACCAACCTTACGGGGTAGTTGTCTATGTTGGATTTAAAACATCCTTCCATAGGCCTTATTCACATGTCAGTATCCGAGATGACATCAGTGACAAGATGATCAGAGTTTCATCCATGAAGATTTTCGTGAAGAAACTGTGTTTGGTCAGTGTGTCCGTTTTTTCCCTATGTGTTTCATCCATATTCCAAGGACACTGCTCAGCTGAAAATTAATTTCAAGAGCATCTCCTAGCAACGATCCATGAAAAACAGACAAAACACGAATGCTACCTGTGTTGGGTCTTTGTTTTTTCACAGAACCAAACACTATAATTGACATGATGGATCCATAAACACAGACAAAAATAAGGCATGCTTCCAAAGCGTAAGCCTGGACCCTCGGACTGTGGTAAATCCCAGATGTGTGACTACACACATTAAAATCAATGGGTGTGTGCACTGTCCATGATTCACTGGTGTTTGAATAAGGCCTTTCTCTAAATATGGAAATGAATCAGAGTAAATTCACATCTGAAGCCATCTAATACACATACCCCAAAATACTATGTTTTTCTAGAAAGAGATTATTACTCATCAGAATATCCCAGGAGGGAGATCCATGGTCTCTCCACTGTTACTCTAAAATAATAAAACAACATTTTCCTCTGATGTAGGAATGTTGCATCTTGCATGTCTAGGCACCTTTTCATGTACCCATTATTTTATTTGCCTTGGTATTAGCTGCCTGGCACTTATTGCTAAAGGTAATTTTGCCATCTCCAAGTGCACCCAAATTCATCTATCCATAGGTGCTCCATATATTTTCACTGGCTATATTGTCTCTTTATGTCTGTGTACAAGCAACTTAGGCACTGATGGCTTATGGCCTATTCTCAGAATAGGTCATCACTAGTTGATAGGCATTAGTCTTACACCTTTGTTATCACACTTCCAGCGATACTCTTCTTTGTGTGGTGCCAAATCGATTGGAAGTATTAGTATGCGCGCCATACAGCTTTCACAATGATACCAAACACATACAAGTTGGTTTCATGGAAAATACTTCACATCCCCCAAGCAAGAGTCAGTTTATTAAAGAGACAGTCACTTAAATAGTAGGTATGACATAGACAAAAAGGGGTGTTACTTAAACAGAGTGATTGGTTCTTTGACACAAGGGATGTAGTTCACTAACTTCAACACTGAGTTCATTGGTAAATTTGAAAGGCAAATTAACATTCCAACCTCCCCCCCTACAGAGATTTTGAAACCTTAAAACAAAGAAAGTGTTCACGTGACTCACATAGCTAATTAGCTGCCATCTAGTGGCCAAAGATGAGTAGTATAGGTTTTACACAATATATATAAAAACCTCTCTCTCACACCTTGCACCCCCTTTAATCCGGTGTTTGGGTGTAGTTCCATTGCCAAAAGTCAGATCTGGAACACAAGGCACTGTAAACTGCAAAATGGAGGGAGCTCGTTGCTACAGCGCTATTCCCATTGAAGTTAATAGGAGTCGTGCTGCAGTGAGGAGCTATGCCCACTACAGAGAGACGGAGCTTCGCAGTTCAGGTGGCATTGTTACAGCTACACAGCAGATAGGTGGGGGAAAGGGGTGTTGGACCCCCATTGATCAACTAGGGATGGCCTATCCTCAATGAAAGCTGGACAACCTCTTTAAACACAAAATCTTTCACTGACACTGCTACTTCAAATATTGCACCCAGTGATGCTGCAATACCACTCTTCAATACACAATAGTGACTATGTGTCCGATTTCAGCCACACTCATAGAGTTAAATAGCCAAAACCAATAGTTTGTGCACTAAACTAAGCCTCTACAGTAATAGCCAGGTATGGAATATGAATTAATGTGGAATAACTAATATTTACTGGTAGTTGCACTTGTATCCTGGTCAGTATATGCAATGCAGTATAAATCATCGTACTGCTTGTTCTATGCTGATTAATTTAAAGGAAATATGTCATCAGAAAATTGTTTGAATCATGTTTTTATGTTTAACATATTTTTAAAGAATTTTTGATGATGTTATTTTTAATTTTCCATGTCCTTATCTATATTTGAACAACAATTCATAAAATCCTGCAGTTTTCCCACTGGCCCCTAAGCCTAATTACAGGCACCACTTCTTGGTCTGTACAGATCATTTTACTGAAGTTACTGCTTATCTCTACACAGAGGTGATATCATTACAGGCAGAATTAGAATGACAGATAACACAGGATTCACCAATAGGTGATTGTCACAGTTTATCCTTTCCTTGTACAATGACCTCTGCAGAGGTCACAGAACATGGCTAGAAAACTCTCCCACACAAGTGAATGAGGTCCCCTCCTGACCATTGTGTCTATGGACCATGTAGCTGCTGTAAAGCAATTTTCTTAATGCTTTGTAAATGCTCTTAAGAACAGCAAGGCAAGTTGGCAGCCACCATAATCATGTACAGGAAATAGAAATAAAAAAAATCTGCAATCAGAAAATAAAAAGACTTGAAGAAAAGGTTATATGTTACTAGTTTTAAGGCTACATTCACATGGGTGTTATTTTCCTCGGCATCCGAGCTGCATATTTTGCGGGTCGGATGAGGAACCATTAATTTCTATGGGGCCCCATGTGCTGTCCGCATCCATTACTCCGTGCTGCGGCCCCGCAAAAAGAATAGACCATGTCCTATTCTTACAAAGAAAAAAAGAGGGGTTTTCAGTCAGCACATCCCAATGCGCAGGTGCACGTTGCTATGGCTGATTGCAATGAAAAGGAAAATACATACAATGCAACGGCACACTGCTGACCAGATAAAGCACAAAATGCCATAGAGATATGAAGTATTCTGGAGCTAATGCTATGCTTGTTTGGTAAATTAGAGATTCTTGGCAAATATATTTTGTACAAAATTATCTGGGCCCGTTCACCAAATCGTCCAGGTGATCTCTGTAGAACCGGAACCTAACACTATTTCCTTGGCTTCCGTATAATCAGTTTTTGTAACTATAAATCCGAGTGGACTCGGCATGCATGCTTGGTACCTGCATCCCTGTATTAGTGGAGGCCTTTGAAGCACTACAAATGGCAAAAGGCAGAAGGGACCCAGCATGCATGTGGAACCAAACACCCCCTGATTATACGGAAGCCAAGGTTGGCACATAACAGGTAGGAAATAGTGTTAGGTTCCCATTCTACAGAGATCACGTGGACGATTTGGTGAACGGGCCCAGATAATTTTGTACAAAACATATTTGCCAAGAATCTCTAATTACCAAACAAGCATAGCATTAGCTCCAGAATACTTCATATCTCTATGGCATTTTGTGCTTTATCTGGTCAGCAGTGTGCCGTTGCATTGTATGTATTTTCCATTTCATTGCAATCAGCCATAGCAACGTGCACCTGCACATTGGGATGTGCTGACTGAAAACCCCTCTTTTTTTCTTTGTAAGTTTGTACTGGAGGTGTGGCTACTCCATTTGGTCATGCACTCCTGACTAGCTCCGCCTGCCCCATAGGCTGATTTTAACTAGTGTAACTATAAAGCCGAGTGGACTCGGCATGCATGTGGAACCAAACACCCCCTGATTATACGGAAGCCAAGGTTGGCACATAACAGGTAGGAAATAGTGTTAGGTTCCCGTTCTACAGAGATGACCTGGACGATTTGGTGAACGGGCCCAGATAATTTTGTACAAAATATATTTGCCAAGAATCTCTAATTACCAAACAAGCATAGCATTAGCTCCAGAATACTTCATATCTCTATGGCATTTTGTGCTTTATCTGGTCAGCAGTGTGCCGTTGCATTGTATGCATGTCCTATTCTTGTCCGCAATTGAGGACAAGAATAGGCATTTTCTATGATAGCCACGGCCATGTGCGGTCCGCAAATTGTGGAACGCATATGGGCTGGTATCCGTGTTTTGCGGATCCGCAAAACACAATGTTGTGTGAATGTAGCCTAACTGGCAGAAAAAATTTTGGTGACACCTTTCCTTTAAATCCTCTGATGAACCTGATGAAGAGGGTTTTCCATCCCCAAAATGGATAGTTGTAACCTGGAAGATAAATAAAAACTGTTTAATACTACTTGCATTGGAAGTCCTGCCCCTCCACGTATCCTTACCTACGTGTATATTATTCAGGCCTGAGGGAGCTATAGTGTTCAAGTTGAAGGTCCACCTTGTCCCATCCTGACCAATCAGGGTTATCTCTTTGAATACCACTTATTTTGGAGTCAGCAAGTTCTCCACTGTGTTTTTCTGTGTAATGTGTGACAGTGGATGTACAAATGCTTCCTGTTTTTATTGATGTACATTTTATTAGATGGACAATATAGTATCCCTTTTGTGCTGTTTTATTATTTGTTTGTAGCCCCCATCTACATTATATATGCCTGTGATTTTTTAGTTTTACAACCAGTCATGCATTTTTTCCTGTACAATTTATCATACCAAACTATTGGTTTTGAGTATTTAACCCTATGAGTGTAGCTGAGAACATTAGCAAAAGTACAGTTTATCTGTATAAGTTTATTAAAAAGTTTGAATGCCTGGAGGTTCCATAAGTTTCCTCTCTCCAGAAAAAAAATTCCAGGGAAAAAAGCTAGCACACACTACAGGAGGAGATCATTATATATTCTCATTTACTAGTTATTTACTGTTATCTGTTCAAATTTCAGCTTCCTGTATTCATCACAAACGCAGAAGAAACTATGTCTTTGCCATCTCTTTTTCCACCAAAGCCTGGTAATAAAACAATCTCTCTAAGAAATATTTTGCATTATAAGTTTTGACTATAGATGTCCCGACATGCGCTGTGAAACCCCCACAGAACATATTTATTAAAGCAATTGAACCAGTTTCAGTTTTTCATGTTTTCTAAAGTTACTTATACTAAACTTTTAAATACTTTGGCTTTTAAATATGTCTAATGTTCCCAATACTTGTCATATATCATATTATATTGATATATCTGTTTTCTGAAGCACTTCTCGTGAAGTCTCCACCAGCTGAAATATAATGTAATATGACTCATAGGTGGAGGCTAAAGGAGGGTGTCCATGTGTTTTTTTAATGAATCTAATCCCCAGACATCCAGATCCGTGGAGAAATCCATACTCACCTGCTCCCCACCACTCAGGTCCAACTCTCTGGCTTCCAGGCTATCTTCACTGGGTTTCTGGTCCTCATCTGTGACCCAGCAGTGGGGGGGGGGGACCAAGTGTGTATGGATTTCCCACTGACTAGGGGACTGATTTAAAAAATAAAAAGAGGGCCCCTGCACACTGCATTACTTTTCTCTAACGTTTTTGTTCACAAAAAAATGCTTTCATTTTTTTTTCATGCCACCTGCAGGTGCTGTTTTTTGTAAAGTTAATACTAAAATTGTTCTTTTTTTATGGCTTTTTCCCCTACTGAGGTGATGGAAAATACCAGAAAAAAGCCAAAAGCGTCAACATGTTGTGCTTTGAAAAAATGCCAGAGAGAAAAAATTGCCACCAACTAGGGAAAAAACCCTACTGGGCACAAACGCTTGTCTGAGCTGCATTTCATACTGTATTTCTCATAGACTTTCAGCTAACATCTGAAGCTAGCATATTTACCGCAAAAACTGTACCAAAAAGTTCTTGCGCAAAAAACATTACTAAAACACAAAAGCACAGAAAAAACGCCACAAAATATCTATGTGTTTTTAGCTGAAGATGTGCATTGTGGGTGGCTTTGAAAAAAAAACTTTCCTTTGATAGAATTTGATCAGTGTTTAGCACAAAACATGGTCTGGTGGTGCACTGCAGCATCCAGGACAATAATGCCCCTTTCACACGAGCGGGAGACTCGCATGTCTCCCGCAACGCATCTACAGAGCTGGACTCGGCACTGACAGGGATCGCATATAATGCTCTGCGATCCCTGTCCGTGCAGAGTCCAGCCCTGTAGATGTGTTGCGGGAGACATGCGAGTCTCCCGCTCGTGTGAAAGGGGCATAAGTGATCATTTTGACAGAAGCACACACTGATGTCATTGGTTTCTGTCCTATGCCAGCAGACATTTTTTCTTATATCCACTATATGGATATAGACATTATTATTTTATTTTTATTTTTTTCAGAAGAGGCGTATTTAGTATGGGCAGTACTTAAATTTCCACATTATGTAGTAACTGTAAAAAATATTTGTGAGGTGGAATGAAAGTAAATTCTGCAATTCTAGCATTGTTTTTTGGTTTTCCTATTTATAGAATTCACTGTGTGGTAAAAATGGCATAATTTTATTTTGCGCATTAGCATGGATATTTTCCTACTTTCAAACAATTAAAAGCAATTTTAATTAAATGTTTTGTGTTGCCATAACCTATAACCGATTATTTTTCTGTTGCTGGTATTGTGTGAGAGTTAGTTTTCTGGCGGTTGTGCCGTAGGATTTATCGGTACCTTTTTGAGGTGCATGTAACTTTTTTGATACTTTTTTATGTAATCCAGCTACTGCTAATGATGACATATTCTCAGGATAGGTCATCATTATCACATCGGCGGGGGTCTGATACCTGACACCCCCCCTTCCCCAATACCTTGTTACGGGGAGACGCTAGGCGCTCTGATGATCATACAGCCGCATCTCGGCATCTCTCCCAAGCACAGAACCGTACATTGGTACTTCAATGGTGCTGAGCTGCAACTAGGTCATGTGACCGATGAACATGATGTCACATGGCCTAGGAAGAGGCCACGCGACTCAAGGAGTGCCCGACCTCTTCTAACAGCTGATCGGTAGGGGTCCAGAGAAAGGGTCATCAGTAAAAAAATGTCCTGGAGAACCCTTTTAAGTCTACAGAGTTGTGTATGGGCTTCTTTTTTGGTGGGCGAGCTATAGTTTTTATTGGTACCATTTTTGGGTACATATGACTTTTGGGTCATTTTTTAATCATTTTCTTATGGGACAAGGTAACCAAAAACAGCAAATCTGACATTTTTTTATTACAGCATTCACTGTGCATCATTATTCATTTTATATTTAATAGCTTGGACATTTTTGGTCAAGGCAATATGAATCATGTTTATTTTAGTATGTAAAATTGTGAAAAGGTTTGATTTGAATTTTTAATATTCTTGTTGTCACGAGGGGAGACAAGGGTAGGTGAGCCCTATACTGAAACCCCTCCTTCTTTCCCTGCCTACTTGCCTCAATCGGCCCTAGGCAGCCGCGGACAACCACGAAGGCGGTCCCTACACTGGATAAGTGCGCAGGGAGGGAAAGGGAACAAAGGGACGGACAAAACACAGACGGAACAAACACAATGGTAGATAGTCAGCAAGCCGGGTGAAACACAGGAGGTCATGTAAATACCAGGGGTCAAGGGAAAGAGAGGTCAAAGTCCAGAATCCAAAGTCCAAAATCCAAGTAACAATCCAAACAAAAGGTCGCACGAGCACTGATCAAAGGTGTAACTAATCACAGGCATCTGAGTGAGGCAGTTGCCAACTTTAAATAGCCCGCCCAGGATCATGTGATGTGGCCAGCATCACATGACCTGAGGCGGAGCAAGCTGTCCAAACAAATGTAAAGTAGCCATGTGGTGTGATCAGCACCACATGGCTAAACCCAAACAGTGAATTAACTCATGAAGTGCTGGCAGACAAGACCAGCACTTCAATTCCCTATTGCTCGTCTCTAGGGGGGCGGAGAGATCCGGCGATGTCGTGCAGAGGGAGCGCGACGCCGACCTCGCGTGACAGTACCCCCCCTTCACGAGGGGCCACCGGACCCTTACCAGCGGGGGCAGGCTTATCGGGATGCTGCAGATGGAACTTTCGGATGAGCGAGTCTGCATGCATCCTGGTCAATGGTACCCAAGACCTGTCCTCAGGACCGAACTGACCGAACCCTTTCCAATGTACGAGGTACTGGAAGGAATTCCGGACCCTTCTCACATCCACAATTCTGGCAATCTCATGCTCCATTTGTCCTGCTACCTCGACCGGAGGCGGAGACTGTTCCTCAGGACCAACGGGAGCAACATAACGTTTGAGCAAAGACACATGAAAAACATTATGAACACGAAGGGAGTCGGGTAAACATAACCTAAAAGAAACCGGATTGATCACCTTGGTGATCCTGTAAGGGCCAATGAAGCGAGGTGCAAACTTGTAGGATGGTACCCTCATGTTGAGATTTTTAGTTGATAGCCATACCTTATCCCCAACCTTAAAATTTACACCCTTAGAACGTTTCCTATCAGCCTTAGCTTTTTGAACTCCTTGGGCCTTTTCCAGGTTCGACTGAACCTGTGCCCAAACTGTGCACAGTTCTTGAGAAAAATCATTGACCTCTGGGACAACCGACGCAGATGGGGAAAAGGAGCTGAAGCGTGGATGAAAACGCATATTGCAGAAAAACGGTGACATCCCAGAGGATGAATTAACACGATTATTAATTGCAAACTCAGCCAGAGACAGGAATCTGGCCCACACATGCTGGTTATCAGAAACATAACATCTGAGATATTGCTCAACAGATTGGTTAAGATGTTCAGTCTGACCATTGGTCTCCGGATGAAAGGCTGATGAAAAGGACAAAGAGATACCAATCTTATTACAGAACGTCCTCCAGAACCTAGACACAAACTGTACTCCCCTATCAGAAACGATATTCTCAGGAACACCATGCAGTTTGACAATATTATCCATGAACACTGACGCCAAGACCTTCGCAGAGGGTAATTTACACAAAGGAATAAAATGACACATTTTGCTGAATCTGTCAACCACCACAAATATCACGGTTTTACCCTCAGAGCACGGCAAATCCGTGATAAAGTCCATGGACAAATGCGACCATGGTCTGCTAGGTATGGGTAATGGACGTAGCTCACCCATAGGCCGTGTCTTGGGATTCTTGGACCTGGCACAAGGGTTACACGCAATTACAAAAGCCTGAACATCCCTTGCAATCGATGGCCACCAATACTGCCTAGAGACTAACTCCTTGGTGGCATTAATACCCGGATGACCACATAATACCGAGTTATGGCACTCACCCAGCAGTCGCAAACGCAAATGAGCCGGCACAAACAATTTGTCATTGGGGGTACCAGTGGGAGCGAGATGCTGTCCTGCTGAGATTTCAGATGCCAGATCAGACGAGGTAGCGGCCACGATGATGTCAGCCGGCAGGATGGGCTCAGGAGGGATGTCAGGAGGCTGATACGCCTGAAAGCTTCGGGATAAGGCGTCAGCCTTAATGTTCTTGCTCCCTGGTCTAAAGGTAACACAAAAATCAAAACGAGTAAAGAACAAAGCCCACCTCGCCTGTCTGGGATTCAAACGTTTAGCAGACTCTAGAAACATAAGATTTTTATGATCCGTGAGGACCACAATGCGATGTAATGCCCCCTCCAGGAAGTGACGCCATTCCTCAAATGCCCACTTAATGGCCAACAACTCCCTATTACCGATATCATAGTTCCTCTCAGCAGACGAGAACTTGCGGAGAAAAAGGCACATGGCTTAAGATTAGTTAAGGTGGAAGACCCCTGGGACAGTACTGCCCCTACCCCATCCTCAGATGCATCCACCTCAACTATAAATGGCTCACTCTGGTCAGGCTGGATTAACACAGGGGCATTAATAAAACACTGTTTTAGCTTCTCAAAGGCTTCAATAGCTGCAGGGGGCCAATTAACTAGATCCGCTCCCTTGCGAGTCAGATCTGTAACTGGTTTGACCACCAACGAAAAATTTTTAATAAATTTGCGATAGAAGTTCGCAAACCCTAAAAATCGTTGGAGCGCCTTAAGGGAGGAAAGTCGCACCCAATCAAGGATGGCCTGCACCTTAGCTGGGTCCATTTTGCAAGAGAAAGGGGTCAAAATGTATCCTAAAAAGGCCACCTCCTGAACGCCGAAGATACACTTCTCCCCTTTGACAAATAGTTTATTCTCACGTAACACCTCTAACACTTGCCTGGTATGAGAAACGTGAGATTCCCAATCTGCAGAAAAAATAAGGATGTCATCAATGTAGACAATCATGAACCTCCCAATAAAAGGTCTAAAAATGTCATTAACAAAATTCTGGAACACAGCGGGTGCATTGCTTAGCCCAAAGGGCATTACTAAATACTCATAGTGACCCTCAGGGGTATTGAAGGCCGTCTTCCATTCATCCCCCTCCCTGATTCTAATCAGGTTATAAGCTCCCTTCAAATCCAGCTTAGAGAACCAGCAGGCGCCTTGAATCTGGTTCAGTAAGTCAGGGATAAGGGGCAGCGGGTACCTGTTCTTGACCGTGATCTTGTTAAGTTCCCTGTAATCAATACAGGGCCTCAATACTCCATCCTTCTTACCCACAAAGAAAAATCCGGCCCCCATGGGGGAAACTGAAGGCCGGATGTGACCCTTGGCCAGACTCTCTTTAAGATAATCTCTCATGGACTGCCGCTCAGGAGTGGAGAGATTGTAAATACGGCCCTTAGGATACTTGGAACCCTCAATAATATCAATGGTACAATCATATTGCCTGTGAGGAGGGAGGAACTCAGTCTCGGACATGGAGAATACGTCCTGAAAATCTCTGATATATCCGGGCAGGATAAGAGACTCAGTGGTACCTCCAAACTGCAATACTGATTTGCAACATTTGGAACAATCACCTCCCCATTTCTCTAATTCTCCTGCAGGCCAGTTGATCACAGGGTTGTGGTCCTGTAACCATGGCAGACCTAAAACGAGGTCAGCAGGTAAATCCCTTAAGACAAGGAAGGAACAAGTCTCAGTATGGGGAAATTCCCACAGTTAGGGAAACCTCGGGAGTACAAAATTCCACTCTCCCATTATTCAATGGGGTGGAATCTAAAGCAATGATTTAAATTACCTCCCTTAAAGGAACTAACGGAATACCTACAGTTTGTACAAAATCAAAATTAATAAAATTAACGGCAGAACCTGAATCAACAAATGCTTGACCAACCCCCTTAATTTGATCATAGGTAACAGAGATAGGTAGCAAAACTTTCCTCCTTACCACCGCTGGAGTTACCTTACTTCCCGCTGGAGATCTCCTAGAGGGCGGAAGTTTGGGACACTGCTGGAGCCAGTGGTTCATTTCACCGCAGTAAAAACAGGCTCCCTTCAGGCGTCTCTGGTCCCTTAAGGTTCCACCTAACTGCATGGGCTCCTCCGGAATTCTGGTAGGAGATGGACTTGGAAGAGGAATTTCAGGCAATACGACAACCTGAGGAATGCTTGATCGTTCTCTTAGTCTCTCTCTCACCCGTCGGTCTAGCTTAATGGCTAAGGTCATGGTCGCCTCTAAGGAGTCAGGAGTAGGATAACACACCAGAAGGTCTTTCAGTTGGTCAGACAGCCCTACCCGGAATTGACTTCTTAAGGCTGGGTCATTCCATCCAGAAGAGACACACCACTTCCTAAACTCCGCGCAATAGTCCTCTACTGGACGGTTACCCTGCCGAATGTCCCTGAGCTGAGACTCGGCAACCACAGTCAAGTCGGGCTCCTCATATAATAGGCCTAAGGCCAGAAAAAACGCGTCCACAGTCAACAGACTAGGGGAGTCAGGGGGTAACGAAAAAGCCCACTCCTGCAGATCACCCTGCAGCAAGGAAATAATTATTCCCACCCGCTGCTGCTCGGAACCCGAGGAGTGGGGGCGTAAGCGGAAATATAATTTTACGCTTTCCTTAAAGGAACGGAAGGTCTTCCGGTTCCCCGAAAATCGATCCGGCAGCTTAACATGGGGCTCCACGATGGGGTTGGATGTGGAGGGAACCACTACTGGTGCGGATTGAAGCTGCTCCTGATGTTGGAGCCTCTCGGCCAGATCCTGGATCGCTTGAGCCATTCCTTGAACCTGGTCCGTGAGAGCCCGCAACTGCTCCATGAGATTGGGCCTGTGATTCTGTCACGAGGGGAGACAAGGGTAGGTGAGCCCTGTACTGAAACCCCTCCTTCTTTCCCTGCCTACTTGCCTCAATCGGCCCTAGGCAGCCGCGGACAACCACGAAGGTGGTCCCTACACTGGATAAGTGCGCAGGGAGGGAAAGGGAACAAAGGGACGGACAAAACACAGACGGAACAAACACAATGGTAGATAGTCAGCAAGCCGGGTGAAACACAGGAGGTCATGTAAATACCAGGGGTCAAGCGAAAGAGAGGTCAAAGTCCAGAATCCAAAGTCCAAAATCCAAGTAACAATCCAAACAAAAGGTCGCACGAGCACTGATCAAAGGTGTAACTAATCACAGGCATCTGAGTGAGGCAGTTGCCAACTTTAAATAGCCCGCCCAGGATCATGTGATGTGGCCAGCATCACATGACCTGAGGCGGAGCAAGCTGTCCAAACAAATGTAAAGTAGCCATGTGGTGTGATCAGCACCACATGGCTAAACCCAAACAGTGAATTAACTCATGAAGTGCTGGCAGACAAGACCAGCACTTCAATTCCCTATTGCTCGTCTCTAGGGGGGCGGAGAGGTCCGGCGATGTCGTGCAGAGGGAGCGCGACGCCGACCTCGCGTGACAGTACCCCCCCTTCACGAGGGGTCACCGGACCCTTACCAGCGGGGGCAAGCTTATCGGGATGCTGCAGATGGAACTTTCGGATGAGCGAGTCTGCATGCATCCTGGTCAACGGTACCCAAGACCTGTCCTCAGGACCGAACTGACCGAACCCCTTCCAATGTACGAGGTACTGCAAGGAATTCCGGACCCTTCTCACATCCACAATTCTGGCAATCTCATGCTCCATTTGTCCTGCTACCTCGACCGGAGGCGGAGACTGTTCCTCAGGACCAACGGGAGCAACATAACGTTTGAGCAAAGACACATGAAAAACATTATGAACACGAAGGGAGTCGGGTAAACATAACCTAAAAGAAACCGGATTGATCACCTTGGTGATCCTGTAAGGGCCAATGAAGCGAGGTGCAAACTTGTAGGATGGTACCCTCATGTTGAGATTTTTAGTTGATAGCCATACCTTATCCCCAACCTTAAAATTTACACCCTTAGAACGTTTCCTATCAGCCTTAGCTTTTTGAACTCCTTGGGCCTTTTCCAGGTTCGACTGAACCTGTGCCCAAACTGTGCACAGTTCTTGAGAAAAATCATTGACCTCTGGGACAACCGACGCAGATGGGGAAAAGGAGCTGAAGCGTGGATGAAAACGCATATTGCAGAAAAACGGTGACATCCCAGAGGATGAATTAACACGATTATTAATTGCAAACTCAGCCAGAGACAGGAATCTGGCCCACACATGCTGGTTATCAGAAACATAACATCTGAGATATTGCTCAACAGATTGGTTAAGACGTTCAGTCTGACCATTGGTCTCCGGATGAAAGGCTGATGAAAAGGACAAAGAGATACCAATCTTATTACAGAACGTCCTCCAGAACCTAGACACAAACTGTACTCCCCTATCAGAAACGATATTCTCAGGAACACCATGCAGTTTGACAATATTATCCATGAACACTGACGCCAAGACCTTCGCAGAGGGTAATTTACACAAAGGAATAAAATGACACATTTTGCTGAATCTGTCAACCACCACAAATATCACGGTTTTACCCTCAGAGCACGGCAAATCCGTGATAAAGTCCATGGACAAATGCGACCATGGTCTGCTAGGTATGGGTAATGGACGTAGCTCACCCATAGGCCGTGTCTTGGGATTCTTGGACCTGGCACAAGTGTTACACGCAGTTACAAAAGCCTGAACATCCCTTGCAATCGATGGCCACCAATACTGCCTAGAGACTAACTCCTTGGTGGCATTAATACCCGGATGACCACATAATACCGAGTTATGGCACTCACCCAGCAGTCGCAAACGCAAATGAGCCGGCACAAACAATTTGTCATTGGGGGTACCAGTGGGAGCGAGATGCTGTCCTGCTGAGATTTCAGATGCCAGATCAGACGAGGTAGCGGCCACGATGATGTCAGCCGGCAGGATGGGCTCAGGAGGGACGTCAGGAGGCTGATACGCCTGAAAGCTTCGGGATAAGGCGTCAGCCTTAATGTTCTTGCTCCCTGGTCTAAAGGTAACACAAAAATCAAAACGAGTAAAGAACAAAGCCCACCTCGCCTGTCTGGGATTCAAACGTTTAGCAGACTCTAGAAACATAAGATTTTTATGAATCCGTGAGGACCACAATGCGATGTAATGCCCCCTCCAGGAAGTGACGCCATTCCTCAAATGCCCACTTAATGGCCAACAACTCCCTATTACCGATATCATAGTTCCTCTCAGCAGACGAGAACTTGCGGGAGAAAAAGGCACATGGCTTAAGATTAGTTAAGGTGGAAGACCCCTGGGACAGTACTGCCCCTACCCCATCCTCAGATGCATCCACCTCAACTATAAATGGCTCACTCTGGTCAGGCTGGATTAACACAGGGGCATTAATAAAACACTGTTTTAGCTTCTCAAAGGCTTCAATAGCTGCAGGGGGCCAATTAACTAGATCCGCTCCCTTGCGAGTCAGATCTGTAACTGGTTTGACCACCAACCGAAAAATTTTTAATAAATTTGCGATAGAAGTTCGCAAACCCTAAAAATCGTTGGAGCGCCTTAAGGGAGGAAAGTCGCACCCAATCAAGGATGGCCTGCACCTTAGCTGGGTCCATTTTGCAAGAGAAAGGGGTCAAAATGTATCCTAAAAAGGCCACCTCCTGAACGCCGAAGATACACTTCTCCCCTTTGACAAATAGTTTATTCCTCACGTAACACCTCTAACACTTGCCTGGTATGAGAAACGTGAGATTCCCAATCTGCAGAAAAACTAAGGATGTCATCAATGTAGACAATCATGAACTCCCAATAAAA
>ONZH01023130.1:0-26917 GCA_900303285.1 Rhinella marina | reverse complement strand
TCCTCTGCAGGGATGAGAGTGGAAAGGTTCTGCTTGTACCGTGGGTCCAGGAGAGTGAACACCCAGTAATCGGTGTTTGAAAAAAATCTTCTAACATGAGGGTCACGGGATAGGCAGCCTAACATGAAGTCTGCCATGTGCGCCAGAGTCCCAACAACCCAAAAAATTCCCTCTCCTCACTGGCCTGACTCTCCATTTCCTCCTCCTCCTCCTCCTCCTCCAAGTCCTCCTCTTCAGCCCATACACGCTCAAGAGTTAAGAAGGACTGAGCACTGGTACCCTCTTCTGTCTCGCCAACATTCTCCTCCTCTTCTTCCTCATCCTCATCCCCCTCCTCTGATACCCGCTGAGAAACAGACCGGAGGGTGCTCTGGCTTTCAAGCGACGTATCTTCCTCCACCGTCTCTTGTGACAAGCGCAAAGCATCCGACTTCATGCTGAGCAGTGAGTTTTTCAACAGGCAAAGCAGCGGGATGGTGAGGCTGATAATGGCGGCATCGCCGCTGACCATCTGTGTTGACTCCTCAAAGTTGCTCAACACCTGGCAGATATCAGACATCCACGTCCACTTGTAGACTTGAGGAATTTGACTGACCTGACTACCAGTTCTGTTGCAAGTTGATATCTGGCAGTCTACAATCGCTCTGCGCTGCTGGTAAACTCTGGATAACATGTTTAATGTCGAATTCCATCTCGTGGGCACGTCGTACAACAGTCGGTGAGCGGGCAGTTGTAGGCGGCGCTGCGCTGCCCTTAGAGTGGCAGCATCTGTGGTCGACTTGCGGAAATGCGCACAGATGCGGCGCACCTTGGTGAGCAAATCAGACAGATTGAACTATTAGATTGAACACGTGGGCCAGGCATGGCACATGTGTCAGTCTGCCGAGTTGCAGAGCCGCCACCAGGTTACGCCCGTTGTCACACACAACCATGCCTGGCTTGAGATTCAGCGGTGCCAGCCACACATCGGTCTGTGCCGTGATGCCCTGTAACAGCTCTTGGGCGGTGTGCCTTTTGTCACCTAAGCTCAGCAGTTTGAGCACCGCCTGCTGGCGCTTACCCACGGCACTGCTGCTGCGCCAAGAGCTACCGACTGAAGGCGCCGTGCCCACGGATGGTAATTCGGAGGAGGAGGTGGAGGAGGAGGAGGGGTCGGAGGAGGAGGTATAGTACGTCTGAGAGACCGTGACCGAGGTAGGCCCCGCAATCCTCGGTGTGGGCAGTACATGAGCGGCCCCAGGGTCAGTCTCGGTCCCAGCCTCCACCAAGTTAACCCAATGTGCCATCAGTGAGATGTAGTGTCCCTGCCCGGCAGCACTTGTCCACGTGTCCGTGGTTAGGTGGACCTTCTCAGAAACAGCGTTGGTCAGGGCACGGGGGATGTTCACTGACACGTGCTGGTGTAGGGCTGGGACGGCACATCGGGAAAAATAGTGGCGGCTGGGGACCGAATGCCGAGGGGCAGCCACTGCCATGAGATTGCGAAAGGCCTCGGTCTCTACCAGCCTATAGGGCAGCATCTCCAGGCTAAGCAATTTGGAGATGTGGACGTTGAGGGTTTGGGCATGTGGGTGGGAGGAACTGTATCTCCTCTTGCGCTCCAGCGTCTGCTGTAAAGACAGCTGAACGCTGTGCTGGGACACATTGGTGGACACTGTGGAGGATCGTGGAGGCGAAGGTATGGTTTTCCGGCAGGAGGCGTCATGCCGGGGTCCTGGGCAGGGGGTTGACTAGCAGAGGCAGCGAGTGACACAGGGGAAGGAGCAGTGGTGTGACCCGCAGGAGGTGGTGAATGGCCTTGGTTCCATTGAGTGGGGTGTTTAGCACTCATATGTCTGCGCATGCTGGTGGTGGTTAGGCTATTAGTGGTGGCATCCCTGCTGATCCTGGTGTGGCACAGGTTTCACACCACAGTCCGTTGGTCATCCTCACTTTCTTTAAAGAACCTCCAGACTTGCGAACATCTAGGCCTCGCCACGGGAGCTTCACTACGTGAAACAGTTGCTGCTGATGCACCAGCTCTGGCCCTGCTTCTCCCTCTGGCCACACCACTGCCTCTTCCAACCTGTTCTGGTGCAGCACTCGCCTCCGCCTCAGAAGCACTGTCTTCACTCGGCTTATCAACCCAGCTTGGGTCAGTCACCTTGTCATCCTCCGATTCCTCAGTCTGCTCCCCCCTCGGACTTCCTGCCCTGACAACAACTTCACCACTGTCTGACAACCGTGTCTCCTCATCATCCGACACCTCTTTACAAACTTCTTTCACTAAGTCAACATTGTCATCATTATCATCATCACCCACAGACTGCGACAGTTGGAAAACTTGGGCATCGGGAACGAGGTCAGGAGCAACCTGAGAAGTGGTTTGTGACTCTGGGAAGGGTCCTGAAAACAGTTCCTGAGAGTATGCCGGATCGCATTCCAAATTTTCCTGGGAGGGGGCAGACTGGGGGGAAGGAGGTTGAGGTGGAGGAGCCAGAGGAGTGCTCCCTTGGGTAATGTGGGTGGACTGCGTGGAAGACTGACTGGTGGACAAATTACTTGAAGCATTGTCCGCAATCCACGATATCAGCTGTTCGCACTGTTGTGGTTTTAACAGTCCTCTACCACGTGTCCCTGTAAGTTGAGACATGAAGCTAGGGAGTGTAGCTCTGCGGCGTTCCCCTGCTCCCTCATCAGCAGGTACTGTCTCACCCTGCCCAGGACCACGGCCTCTGCCCCCTGCAGTAATTGAATGCCCACGCCCTCGTCCTCGACCCTTAGCCCTGGGGTTCAACATTTTCTGTATATAAGTGTATTATATAAAAAAAATAAAATAAATGGGCCTGCTGTACTGAAACCCACAAACTTGTTCAGTCTGAACAAGTAAATATATAGGTGGATAAGTTAGATCAAAATTACGTATGTTATTACGTACCGTGCAGTATGGAGCAATTACACGGAAACTATTAGATTAGGCAGACTTGGTCTGCTTAGTTGCAACCCAGACAAATGTCGCACAGAGATTTTTGTGATCTAGCTGTATGAGTGAGAGCAAAAGACCTTGTTTAATTAAGTGACGTACAGAATGTGTCACCTGGACAGAAAATATGGATTGTAGTGAGTGGACAGCTGAACTGTGACACACAGAATGGTTCCACGCAGCTGTGTGAAATGGATTTGTATCACTGAGCTAAAACAACAAACAAACTATTATTTTTATATTTTTTTTTTATACTTTTTTTTAGTTTTTTTTTTTTTAACGTGACGTGCAGAAACTATCAGAGAGCTAACTCAGCCCCTGCTGACGGTGGCTATTTTGACTGCAACCCAGACAAATGTCGCACAGAGATTTTTGTGATCTAGCTGTTTGAGTGAGAGCAAAAGACCTTGTTTAATTAAGTGACGTACAGAATGTGTCACCTGGATAGAAAATACGGATTGTAGTGAGTGGACAGCTGAACTGTGACACACAGAATGGTTCCACGCAGCTGTGTGAAATGGATTTGTATCACTTAGCTAAAACAAGAAAAAAACTATCTTTTTTTTTTTTATTTTAGATTTTTTTTTTTTTTAACGTGACGTGCAGAAACTATCAGAGAGCTAACTCAGCCCCTGCTGACGGTGGCTATTTTGACTGCAACCCAGACAAATGTCGCACAGAGATTTTTGTGATCTAGCTGTATGAGTGAGAGCAAAAGACCTTGTTTAATTAAGTGACATACAGACTGTGTCACCTGGACAGAAAATACGGATTGTAGTGAGTGGACAGCTGAACTGTGACACACAGAATGGTTCCACGCAGCTGTGTGAAATGGATTTGTATCACTGAGATATAACAATAATAAAAACGGTTATATATGGCGATAGCTGCACTACTACTGCCAGCCAGCCAAGCCAGGAGACAAAAAAAAATGTCTTGTAGCCCTTAGAAGGGCTGTTGGGTTCTTGTGAGATCACTCCTGCCTAACAAAGAACTAAATGCAGGCCCTAACACTCTCCCTGAAACGCAGCAGCTCTATCCCTAACGACATCCAGACAGCATCTGAGCCGAGCACCGCGGCCAGTCACTAGTATATTCCAGGGTCACCTGATCAGGCCAGCCAACCCCTGCTATCGACATGTAAGGGCCCCACGTGATGCTGGGTGTACCGCAGAGTCTCCTGGCTTGTGATTGGCTGAGTTTATAGGCGCCAAAAATGCACAATGCGGAAGTTGCCATTTCCTCGAGCATGGCGAGATACTCGTCCGAGCAGCGAGCACTTACGAGTACCGTAATACTCGAACGAGCACCAAGCTCGGACGAGTATGCTCGCTCATCTCTATTCGATACGAATCAACGAATAGGCGAATAGATTCGCTCATCTCTAATATATATATATATATATATATATATATATATATATATATATATAATAGTGTATATACTTAATTAAACATATTCAATGTTAAGAAAAACAACGTGAAAATCATTTGGATTTTGATTTGCTTTTCTACAGACCTTCACTGTTTTCACTGTTCACTACAAATTTAAAAAATATGTCACCTTATACAGCTAAAATTTTTAAGAATGGAGTACTGCACACTATTATGAACTGGTGCCAGCAAGGACTTAACAGTCCTTGACAATCAGTAGTATGAAATTGAAGCACTCAAATTGTTCTCAGGATAATTTATTTTTACATCAAATAAAGAGAATTCATGATCCACTTATAGAATTAACTATGTGAATTAATCTATCAATGCTTGTCCGGACTTTTCAGTCCATGAGGATCTTTTTCATCGGTCTAATGATCTGTGGTTAAGTGTTGTGGAACATAGAGGCTGGATCATGAATTTTCTCTATTTGATATGAAAATAAATTATCCTACAGTAACTGCATGAGAACAATTTGAGTGCCACAGTTTCATACTACACCTTATACAGATATAGCAAGCTTTAAAGTAATTTCTCGTATATTAACAAACAAGCTTATCACGTTTTTGTAGTTTAACAATGGCCAGAGCTTGTTACACTGTTGCCTGAACTAAGTTACACTGTTTGGCTAATGCAGTAACCAACATAATTAGATCTGTAGTGCAACAACAGGGGCGGACTGGCAATAGACCGAACAGGGAAATTTCTTGGTGGGTGGATGCCCAGTGGGCCGCCCAAGCACTCCTTATGGCCATCAGCCAAGTAAATTAAGATCTGATGTTCTCAGCATGAAGTAAAGTAGGTACATCAGGCATGTTTGCATCCGGTCAGAGGCCAAAGGTCACTCCTGAATTCAACTGTATTGCCGTCCACAAGGCGATGATAACATTACATTCTGTGGTACGTGCTGCAGTATTTTGTGCTGCACTGTGGTATTTGGTTCTGCTGGGGTGGTATATTGTTCTGCACTATAGTAGTATATAGTAGTATAGTATATAGCACTATGGGGCCACTTTTAGTTTTTTTTTCCAGGGCCAATTTAAGTTCCAAGTCCATCTCTGTTTAGCCGTACCACATACAATAGGATGAAAGTAGAACAATATATTAACTGGTAACCTGCAGTACTTTTGCAAAATATAGGCATAAAACAGAAGTGAACGTGTAAAGGAGAAGTCTACAGCTTCTTCCTCTGCAGAGGGTACAAAAGTCCCTACCGCTTTGAAGAAGGCACCAGAAGTCAGAAAATAGCAGTTTACTTAGCAATTAATTTGATTATAAAGTAAATTTGTTTCCATACTATACTGTTATCTTTTTCCATACCATACTGTTATCTTCATCAGGCTTGCACCAGTACTGGCCTGATGACACATTATTATGGTGTTGAAACACACTGGGGGGATATTTATCAAAACTGGTAGAAAGAGAAATTTGCTTAGTTGCTCAAAGCAACCAATCAGATTCCACCTTTCATTTTCCAAAAGAGTTCTGAAAAATGAAGTGTAGGCTCTGATTACTTTACTATGGGCAAGTGAGCAAATTTTCCATTTCCCCCTGTCTTGATAATTTTCTCCCACTGTCGTTTTTTTATATTACTTGTTTATATAGCACCAGTGTCACGAAATAGGTAGGGAATAGTGCAACCCTGAGCTCCACCCACACCACTATCCCTACCTACTTGCACAGTCCATCCTAACTGACGGTGCACAACTGGACGGCGGTCTCTAGCTTACATAAGTGCAGGACCTTACAGGGAAGGGTAACCAAGGGAGAAAACAACAGACTAAAACAGACAACACAGATGCGTAATCGTTTACCAGGCCAGGTCAGATGCCGAGAAGTAAACAATCCAAAAGTAAGCAAAAACTAGAACGAGCGGAAGCCGGGGTCAAGAGCCAGGAGGTTGCATCAATACAAAGAGGTATAATGAGGTCGAAGTCATGTACAAGCCGAGGTCAAGAGCCAGGAGGTCGCATCAGTACAAAGGGGTATAATGAGGTTGAAGTCAAGTACAAGCTGAGGTCAATAAACAATAGTAGCACATACAAGGAAACACTAGTGTGGCAAGTAACTCCAATCACAGGCAACCTGTGGCCAGCGGGTTGCCTGTTTAAATAGGCCAGACTGATGGGTGATGTGATGTGGCCAGTGGCCATGTCAGAAATAGCCACACACCTGAGTGCTTACTCAAATGCAGCTCTCACCTACTCTGACCAGGAGACAGTTATCGGGAACAAATGGATCGTTCCCAATAATTGCCTGCTATGAGCATTTGCTTATTCATTTGTTGATCAGCTGCACCTTTACACAGCACAATTATCATGAAATTGCATTCCTAGGAAAGTTCCTCCCCAATAATTGTGCCGATCATTTGCCAGTGTAAAGGGGCCTTTATATATGGCCATGCTAATTGTTTAGGAAACCAGAACAAGCAAAATGTTAATGAATTCAATTTGCTTAAAACATTGCTTAAAAAAATGCATTTAATTTTCTTAAAAAGAGATAGACCAGGGTTTTGAAACTGAACATCCTCGAAAATCAGCTGTTTTGTTTATCACTTGAACGAGCCTGGGCTTCATTACCAGGCACAGCCACTATACAATGAACCGTGGTGTGCTTAGTATGCTTTGAACAGGCCGTGGCACTGATTGTGCACAAGGCAGTGCTGGCTTTCTGATAGGTCATCAATATTTTCCTCTAGGTAAACACATTTAACAATTATATGCAAGACTATTCACAACCTTTCCTATCCGTACATCTCTGACTTATCCTCCTAACACCTTCTCACACAATCTCAGATCTACCCAAGACCTCCTTCTTGGCTCCAAAATCTCTCATTTGCATACCCCACACATGAGACTCTCCCCATATCTAAACCCACTTCTTCAGGAACGTTTACAACCCAACGCAAAATGACCCTTCTACCACTACACCCATCTGAGCAGCTCCTATAGTTATGACAGGGTGGAGCCACTTTGTCAACCAATAGATTTGGCTTTGGACTACTCTTAAGGATGTTATCCAGACACTGTTTTTCACCCTTTAACCCAAGAATATGGACTTTGCTGCAGGTGAACCACCAGGCTTCTATCTCCTGGAGTATCTGTGTGATCAATTGCTGACCGACAGGACTTAAGAGGCACCCATACTGATCACAGATGGATCAGGCAAAATTGTAGTCAGGCAAAGGCTGAGGTCAGAGCAGACAAAGTATGAGCAATCTGATAAACAATTCAAGGCCAGAACAGGCAGAGAAGGGCCAGTATGGAGGTGAGGCGCAGAACAGGCAGCAGAGGATCAATATCCATGAAACGGGCAGAAGTCTATACATGGGCAGACAAATCAATACAGCATAACTTTGCAGGATTTAACAAGCTAGTATCCTATTGCTGAGGCACCTTCCTAGAGGGGAAGATGTCTGAACTACTCCAGAACATTGTTGGCCACAATCCACTGCTGTAACCTCTACTCTCACCTACTGTTTCCTTTCCCCTTCCTATATACAGAGCCTTGTGAAATTATTCGGCCCCCTGGAACTTTTCAACCTTTTGCCACATTTCAGGCTTAAAAAAAAAGATATTTCAAATTTTTGGTGAAGAATCAACAACAAGTGGGTCACAATTGTGAAGTGGAGCGAAATTTATTGGATGATTTAAACTTTTTTTGAAATACTCAAAATGTCACCAATATAGGTACACTATACTAGTTACCAGGGTAAATTAAACTAATCTCAAAAGGTAACTGTTTGAATGTATGTTATACAATTAAAACGTAAATTTTATTAAAGATATTTAGAAAAATAAAGATCTACAAAATCAATAATATGTTCCCTTATAATGGATACGGACTAAAAAACAACAAGATAACAGCCGTGCACGATGGCACCTTCGATCCACCAAAAACACTATATCACCAGTTGAAAATAAGCAACATCAACATTCTTGGATGGTAGAACAGATGTTTAGTGCACGGCGGCACACTTCCCAGTAAGTGAGGTCGATAATCCTTGAATTGGTCTTGAGTTCAGGTTGAGGTAATCCGGTATGGGTAGGTACGGGAATAGTGGTTAAAATAAACCTATAATTATCCCTAGAATGCCCTATACAGGGGGGGGGGGGTGCTACAATGGCCATGATAAAGCCTAACCATGGAGCACTCGCTCTGATAAGGGCGACCCCATCCGGAACCTGTCCCTCCGATAGGAGACCCTGGATTGCCCTATAACAATTTCCCTACATGCACATTTCGCAATACCAGACTGCTCATCAGGGGAAATGGGCTCAACAATAGGGTAGAAGGCGACCCAGTAAAATATATATATGGGCAGCCAAAATTAATGAAAAGCGTCCAGGGGTGACGCTGGAGACACTAGTAGATGGAGTAGTGTCTCCTTGGGCTGGCTCAGGTTGGAACTGATGGTGTCCAAACTGTAGCTAAGGTCGACTCAGGCTGGGACTGATGGTGTCCAAACTAGAGCTGGGGGCTCCCAGGGGGCTCGTGGGCAGATACTGTCAGCAACCGCTTACCTACTCCACAGGCCTTAAGAAGCCCCGCCGTTGGAGTGCTTTTCCCGCGTAGCTGACGTCACGTGACGTCCCTCGCCCGAGATCTCGCGAGACTACGAGCGCAATCCACAGCATGTTGCTAGGAGACCGGGCGCGTCTCCTAGCTACAAGAGGACAGCATCCCAATTGCGGTAGCTGTAGTAAGTAAAGTACACTGACATTTAAGGCAATATTAACAACTTGTTACATAGTTTAAAGCAAAGTGGCAAACAATCTGCAGACTATAACAGTCCCTCCGGAGTGCAAGAACAGGATCATGAGGGATTAAGTTGCAGTTGATGTAGTGAAATAGTGAACACTGGTATGGAGCACCAGTGATGATTTAAACTTTTTTTTTCTAATAATAAAACTGAAAAGTGCAGTGTGCAAAATTATTTGTCCCCCTTGCATTGATACTTTGTTGTGCCACCTTTTGCTGCAATTACAGCTGCAAGTCACTTGGGGTATGTCTCTATCAGTTTTGCACATCTAGAGACTGAAAATCTTGCCCATTCTTCCTTGCAAAACAGCTCGAGTTCTTTGAGGTTGGATGGAGAGCGTTTGTGAACAGCAGTTTTCAGCTCTTTCCACATATTCTCAATTGGATTCAGGTCTGGACTTTGACTTGGCCATTCTAAGACCTGGATACGTTTATTTTTGAACCATATTTTTACCATTCCATTGTAGATTTTGCTTTATGTTTGGGATCATTGTCTTGTTGGAAGATAAATCTCTGTCCTAGTCTCAGGTCTTTTGCAGACTCCAACAGGTTTTCATCCAGAATGGTCCTTTATTTGGCTCCATCCATCTTCCCATCAATTTTAACCATCTTCCCTGTCCCTGCTGATGAAAAGCAGGCCCAAACCATGATGCATGATTTTAGGTTCTATCTTGTGATATAGGAAGTTATTTGCATGGGGTTGGGAAGTTGGTGAAGCGGCTGGGCAGTGACTGAGGATAACGAAAAAAGATCAATAACAGCCATTAACTTTTTTTAAAAATAAAAAATTGTAAAGTTTTATTTATTTATTTTTTAGTTTTTTCACATTTTTTTTTATTTTTCACTCAATTATAACACTTATCTCTTGTTAGCATTGTACCCATCATTTTATTATAGTCACCATATGGCGTAGGGTTGTATCTTTTTGGCATTCATTCACATTATGAAAAGGAGTGAGGGGTAAGGGATTTTTTAAAAAAAGAAAAAAGGAATTTTTGGAGATATACATTTTTTTTTCTTCACATTGAATTTTTTGCATCACATGTTTTTCATGTATCACTTTTATTCATGTTTCATCAATTTTCTTGAATTATTTTTATTTTATCAACCTCATTGTTTTGTCTTTCAACTTTGCATTATCACTTGATTTTAGTAGCACATAATCACTGGATTCATTATTTATTCATTATTGATCACTGGCTTAGAATATATTCATATTATTGAATTTGTGGTAAAATGGTCAATTATGTTTATGATTCATATATCTTTACATATTTTTTTTAAGTACTATTTATAACATGGTTGTTATACTTCGATTCAGCTGGGTTTTGTGATCCATCCCCCTTTTTGTTGGTAATCGCTGAAACCTTTACCTGTGTTGCCAGCCAGCGAGCGCATTGCATCCTGCATACGCGCGGTTTTTGGTTACGTGATCGTGACTCGGTGATGACGCCAATCGCGCTATTCTTGTGCGACTCGCGTCCTCCTGACTACGCGATCGCATCACCATTCCCTGCGATGCAGGACTGACTATGCGCCCTATAGTGCTGGCTTTGGATTGTTTATTTAACAAACAGGTGTGTCTTTTGCTTGCGATTGGAACAATCCCTAATGCTATGCACATGTTCTTGTTGCACTGAGATTGGCTGAATGAAGTTTAGGGAGGGTGTAATATTGCTTTATATTATTGCTGAATCCACACATACTAGTACCCCTTGAAAAAGCTGACGGCGAAACACGCGTCGGGGTGGTGATTGGTGTGGAGTATCCTGTGGCGTTTGTTAGGGGGTCAGTATTGTGATCTTTAATTGTTGTATCACATTTATTTTTATCATTGCTATTGTATTGTTTCACTGCTGATCCCATTTACTTATGCACTTGCATTTTATACTGCCAGGTTGATACCCCACCTTTACTAGTATATTTTAATTGTTTTTATATTGTGTGTTGCTAATCATGTAATTTGTGGTAATAAATAAAAAGATTTTCATTTTATCAAGTGTGCAATTTTCTGGTTATATTACAATCCATAGATATATAGGTTTCATATGCGGCGTTTATATGGGTTGTCGTTACTTTGGGAAATAGTATTGGTGTATAATAACCAAACCATGATGCTGTCACCACCATGTTTGACAGTGGGGATGGTGTGTTCAGGGTGATGAGCTGTGTTGCTTTTACGCCAAACATATTGTTTTGCATTGTTTCCAAAAAGTTCAATTTTGGTTTCATCTGGACAGAGCACCTTCTTCCACATGTTTGGTGTGTCTCCCAGGTGGCTTGTGGCAAACTGTAAACGAGCCTTTTTATGTATATCTTTGAGAAATGGCTTTCTTCTTGCCACTCTTCCATAAAAGCCAGATTTGTGAAGTGTTCGACTGATTGTTGTCCTATGGACAGACTCTCCCACCTCAGCTATAGATTTCTGCAGTTCATCCAGAGTTATCATGGGCCTCTTGGCTGCATCTCTGATCAGTCTTCTCCTTATTTGAGATGAAAGTTTAGAGGGACGGCCGGGTCTTGGTAGATTTGCAGTGGTCTGATACTCCTACCATTTCAATATGATCGCTTGCACAGTGCTCCTTGGGATGTTTAATGCTTGGGAAATCTTTTGGTATCCAAATCCGGCTTTACAATTCTCCACAACAGTATCACGGACCGGCCTGATGTGTTCCTTGGTCTTCATGATGCTCTCTGTGCTTTAAACAGAACCCTGAGACTATCACAGAGCAGGTGCATTTATACGGAGACTTGATTACACACAGGTGGATTCTATTTATCTTCATCAGTCATTTAGGACAACATTGGATCATTCAGAGATCCTCAATGAACTTCTGGAGTGAGTTTTCTGAACTGAAAGTAAATGGGACGAATAATTTTGCACGCCCAACTTTTCAGTTTTATTATTACAAAAAAAGTTTAAAAGATCCAATAAATTTCGTTCCACTTCACAATTGTGACCCACTTGTTGATTTTTCACCAAAAAATTAAAATGTTATATCTTTTTGTTTGCAGCCTGAAATGTGGCAAAAGTTGAAAAGTTTCAGGGGGCCGAATACTTTCGCAAGGCACTGTATGTTGTATGTCCTTGTGAGCAGAGATCTCCTGGCTTTCTCCTTATACCGTGCTACTTACCATGCCACAATACGGCCGTGCTATCCTGCCAACAGTGCTCCCAACCACTGGCATTCTTGACAATGACAATGTACTCAGGTTGCAGACTGTGCATCTTTTGCTAGTCCATCCGGCCTGTTCTTTAGGGCACACTCGCTTTTGAGGGCCATCACACACACGTTCAAATGCTTCTCCATGGCGCCTCCCTGGGCAGTATTGCTACAGCGCCCACCCATATTTCTTTTATTCTCATCCACCAGCGCTTCTGGCAAAGTGTCTGATGAAGGCCGATGTAGGCCGAAAACGTTTACACACAAAAGTGCGAATAAAGCAGCAAACAAAAATTATATCCTTGGGTATTTTAGGCACCCTACCCAGTAGGAGGCTGTCTGAGCTTTAAGTTCCTAGTGTGCTAGTGTCCATCTGAAGATGTGCTGTCTGGCCGTGTACCGTACCTCTGCCTGTTCATTGACTATGATTAACTGCTGCCTGCCACAACCATAGCCTGTTTACCATATTGAACCTTTACTGCCTGCCCCAAACACAGACCAGTTTCACAGATGCACACAAACTCAGACTGCCCTGACCTCGGCCTGCCTCTGACTATGTATGTTGCTTGATCCCCTAGTACTTTCCACTGCTTTCTTTGTCTCAACGTGGGTCAGCTGCCAACTACAACGGGACTGTTCCAGGAGGTAATGGCCTGGTTGGTAACCTGCAGATTCTTGTACAAGAATTAAAGGTTGAATACCAGGGAACCACCCGGATAACACCCTTAGGTTTAGCCCTAAACCAAACCAGTTAGTTAGTACAGTTGGCCCACGCCAACTGTCCTTAACACTTGTGATCTGTGGCAAGCGCCCTCTAAAAGATGATTCCACTTTTCCAAGACCAACAAAAGAAATCACACATGGCTATCTTGCCAGTAACGCTATTAAGGGTTGGCACAGTGCTCACTCCCATGAAGGATGCATCCACCTCCAAAAATAACTGACAAAAAATGCTAGGCTTGTCTCCTTCGAGCTACTGGAACATATGTCTCAACTGTCCCTCCAGTAATAGTAATGCCCTTATAGTGCTCCCTATAATTCCCCCAGTAATAATAATGCCTCTTATTCACGTTGGCGTTCAGTTCCTTCCCTCCTATTTGCCTAGGGGATGGAAGATGCCAGCCATGCTGAGGAGGCGTGCGCTGCCAGGTCATGCCCGCCCCTTGTTGCCACGGAGACGAGGACTGCCTGCTTCCGACGCCATGTCCTCGCTCCTCCTCACTAGCAGGATGCTGGTGGCGCTGCAGGCAGGGAACATGCCGCTGGCTCCCTGTTACATTACTCCCCCCAAAATGAGGGGCCACCAGACCCATGCTCACTGGAACTAGTTTTTCAGAATGAGCCAAATGGAATTTCCTAACCAACCTCGTAGCATGCATCTTACTCGCTGGCACCCAAGACCTCTCTTTAGGACCAAAACCCCTCCAGTGAACTAAATATTGCAACAAATTACAAATCTTTCTTACATCAAGGATTCTATATACCTCATATTCTAGTTGGCCGGCAACCTCCACTGGCGACGGAGATTCCTGTGCAGGAGATACAGGCGGCACATATTTTTTTTGAGTAAAGCTTTGTGAAAAACATTATGAATACGAAAGGAGCCAGGTAACAGTAACTTAAAAGACACTGACCAATAAATCGAGGTTCGAATTTACCCAAAAGTACCTTAAGACGCTAATTTTTAGTAGATAACCACACCTTGTCTCCCAACCCAAAATCTACACCTCTAGAGCACTATTTGTCTGCATACATTTTTTTAATCTCCTGGGCTTTTTTCAGGTTCGACTGAACCTGGGCCCAGACTGTGCACAGTTCTTTAGCTACTATATCAGCTTAAGGAACTTGGGAGGATGACAGCGAGAACAAACTAAATCACACATGAAATCCAAAATTACAAAAGAAGGGAGACATACCAGTAGATGAGTTCACCTGATTATTAATGGTGATTTCAACGAAGGACAAATGTTTCACCCAAAGACACCTTAAACATTGTTCTAGAGTCTGGTCTAAACGTTCAGTTTGACCATTGGTTTCGGGATGGAAGGCCAAAGAGAAAGACAGAGAGATATTACATTTATGTCAAAAGGCCCTCCAAAATTTTGAGACGAACTGAACGCCTCTATCAGAAACAACATTCTCCGGAATTCCATGTAAACGTATTACATGGTCAACAAAAAGAGAAGCTAAAGTTTTAGCATTGGGCAATTTTGACAGAGGAATGAAATGAACCATTTTGCTGAACCTGTCAACAATCACCCACACAACTGCCTTACCCTCAAAAAACCATTAGATCGGTAATAAAATCCATGGAAGATATGGGACCAAGGTCTGCTAGGGATGGGCAGAGATCGCAACTCACCCAGCGGACAAGACGTAGGAGTCTTGGACCTGGCACAAACCTCACAAGAGCATACATATAAATGGATATCTCTGGACAAAGTGGGCCACCAATAAAACCTGGAAACTAGTTCCTTGGTGGCATTCATTCCCGGATGATCGCTAAAAATAGAATTGTAACACTCATCTAATAGCCTGAGGCGCAAATGACCAGGGACAAACAACTTATCTTTAGGAGACTATACCAGAGCCAAGTGTTGTCCCACAGTAATCTCGGTCGTCAAATCGGAAGAGACCGAAGCCACAATTATACCTGCCACCAAAATAGGTTCTGGAGGAGTGTCAGGAGACTGAAAGGCACAAAAACTCCAGGATAGGGCATCTGCCTTGACATTTGTACTCTGGCCTGAAAGTAATGCAGAAGTTAAAACGTGTAAAAAACAATGCCCACCTAGCCTGTCTGGGATTCAGACGCTTAGCAGATTCTAGAAACATTAAATTCTTATGATTTGTAAGTACAGTGACACAATGTAGAGCCCCCTCTAAAAAGTGATGCCATTCTTCAAAGGCCCATTTCCAATATCTTAACTTCTCTCAGTTGGAGAGAACTTACGAGAAAAGAAAACACAAGGTTTTAAGTTAGTGAAAGTTGGTGACCCTTGGGAGAGCACTGCCCCCACCCCTTCCTCAGAGGCATCCACCTCAACCATAAAAGGCTTCTTTTGGTCTGGTAGAACTAAAACTGGGACGTCAATGAAACATTTCTTGAGTGCTTCAAAAGCTTCTATAGCCTCTGGCAAGCAATTAACTAGATCCGCCCACTTCTTAGTTTGATCAGTGAGAGGCTAAGCGATAACAGAAAAAATTTAATGAACTTCTGGTAATAGTTTGAAAGACCCAAAAAGTGTTTCAACATTTCAAGAGAGGAAGTCTGCACCCAGTCTAAAGTAGCCTGCACCTTCCCAAGATCCATTTTAAAGGATTGGGGTGTGAGAATATATCCCAAAAATGAAATTTCCTGAACTACAAATATACACTTCTCACCTTTAACGAATAATCGGTTCTCCCGAAGAACCTCCAATACCTGTCTAGTGTGTATAATATGAGAATCCCGGTCAGGCGAATAAATTAGAATATGATCTAAATAAACAATCATGGATTTCCCAATAAATTGTCTAAAAATGTCATTGACAAAGGTTTGGTAAACCACTAGAGCGTTGCTTAAACCAGATGGCATCACCAAATAGTCATAGTGACCCTCTGGGGTATTAAAGGCCATTTTCCACTCATCTCCTCCCTTAATTCGGATAAGATTATATGCCCCCCTGAGATCGAGTTTAGTGAAACAGTGATTGAAGAGGACTGGGATTAAAGGCAAAGAGTACCGGTTCTTAATAGTAATTTTATTTAACTCTCTGCAATCAATACATGGTCTCAACGCCGTCCTTTGTTCCCACGAAGAAAAACCCCACCCCCATAGGGGACACTGAGGGTCTAATATGTCCTTTTTGTAAGCTTTCCTTCAAGTAATCCCTCATAGACTGCCGTTCTGGACCAGACAAATAAATGCGATCCTTAGGGCACTTGGACCCCTGAAAAAGGTTGATGGCACAATCATAGGGTCTATAAGGGTGAATCAGCATCGGACATGGAAAAAACATCATAAAAATCATTGATATACTTGGGAAGAATTTTTGACTCAGTAGTGACACCAGCTTGAATAACAGGTAGATAGCAGGAATCAAATTTTAACCCCCATTTCTCTAATTTGCCCATGGACCAGTTGATGACTGAGTTATGAACCTGAAGCCAAGGCATGCAAAGAACTATCTCAACGGGTAAATTTTTTAAAATAAAAAAAGAGCAACACTCAGTATGAAGGGTCCCCACAGTCAAGGTCACCTCAGAGGTACAATATCCCACAGTCCCACCAACCAAAGGAGTGGAGTCAATTGCAATATTATGAAGGGGGTTAGCAAGAGACAAAATGGGCACACCTAGGGAAAGGGCAAAGTTGTGGTCAATAAAATTAGAGGTGGACCCAGAATCAATAAAGGCTTCCCCAGTACCTTTACGGGTGCCAAAAGAAATGACCACAGGTAATAATACTTTTTCTTTAACCACCTTAGGGAGTACCTTATACTTCTGGGTGTCAGGACACGGAGATCTCCTGGAGGGTGGAAGTTTAGGACATTGCCGTAACCAGTGATCCTTTTCACCACAATAGAAGCAGGCACACCTCTGACATCTTTGATCTTTCATGGTAATTCCAAGCTGTATGGGCTCTTCTAGACAATCTTCCAATTTGGCTTACAAGGGTGAGGAGTTGGGTTTAACTACCACCTGTGGAAACGTCAGACATTCTCTTTGTCTCTCCCTGATACGTCGGTCCAGTCTAATGGCAAAAGTCATCGTCTGCTCTAAGGTGTCTGGAGAGGGATAACTGATCAACATATCCTTCAAGTCCTCAGAGAGCCCTAACCTTAACTGACACTTAAGTGCCGGATCGTTCCAGCCAGAAGAAACACACCATTTCCGGAATTCGGTGCAATATTCTTCCACAGGCCTGTTTCCCTTACTAAGAGACTTTAATTGACACTCTGCCACAGCCGACTTGTCGGGTTCATCGTAAAGTACACCTAGTGCCTGAAAAAACGCCTCAGCAGTAGTTAGACAAGGGGAGTCTGTGGGGAGAGAGTAATCCAATTCTTGCAGGTCTCCCTGCAAAAAAGAGATAATAATACCTACACTTTGTTGTTCAGAACCCGAAGAGTGTGGACGTAAACGAAAATAGAGCTTGCAGCTCTCCTTGAATGTCAAAAAATGCTTACGATCCCCTGAAAAACGATCAGGCAACTCAACATGAGGTTCAAGATTCTGAAGGGAGGGGGCTGCTACAGGTGGGGTCTGAAGCAACTCCTGCTGCTGCAGCCTTTCTGCCAGCTCCTGCGCCATCTGGGCGAGTTTATGCATTTGATCCATAAGGACTCGCATAGCGTCTATGATTGTTAGGGCCTGTGATTCTGTCATGGAATAGGTAGGGAATAGTGCAGCCCTGAGCTCCACCCACACCACTATCCCTACCTACTTGCACGGTCCGTCCTAACTGACGGTGTGCAATTGGACAGTGGTCCCTAGCTTACGTAAGTGCAGGGCCTTACAGGGAGGAATAACAAGGGAGAATACAACAGACTAAGACAGACAACACAGATATGTAATTGTTTACTAGGCTGAGTCAGATGCAGAGAAGTAAACAATCCAAAAGTAAGCAAAAACTAGAACAAGCGGAAGCCAAGGTCAAGAGCCAGGAGGTTGCATCAGTACAAAGGGGTATAACAAGGTCGAAGTCAAGTACAAGCTGAGGTCAATAAACAACAGTAGCACATACAAGGAAACGCTAGTAAGGAAAGTAACACCAATCACAGGCAACCTGTGGACAGCAGGTTGCTTGTTTAAATAGGCCAGATTGATGGGTCACATGACATGACCCACACACCTGAGCACCAACTCATTCACTTAATGCTCAGTTCCTAGGGGATGGGGGACACTGGCCACGCTGAGGAGGCATGCACCACCAAGTCTTCCCTGCCCCATTGTTGCTATGGAGAACCTGCAGAAGTTTTTTACATGCATTATCATCACTTGCTGTGCCCAGTGGAGCTCACAATATAATCAGTATTTCTTTGGAGTGTGGGAATAAACACACACAAACCTGCAGAAGTTGTCCTTGGCCAGATTCAAACCAAGGACCTCAGCACTACAAGTCACCATTGCTAACCACTGAGCCACTGGGCTTGTAATAAAAAAAAAACAGTCCTAATCACACAGGAGGACATGTTACTTCCGAGCATTGAAGTAAAGAGCTGCCCCATTCTCATCCTTCTTGTCAGGGGTTATGATCATGAATATCAATTATAAGAACTTTAACCCTTTGAACCCCGGGGCTGTTGTCACGCGAGGTCGGCGTCGCGCTCCCTCTGCACGACGTCGCCGGACCTCTCCGCCCCCCTAGAGACGAGCAATAGGGAATTGAAGTGCTGGTCTTGTCAGCCAGCACTTCATGAGTTAATTCTCTGTTTGAGTTTAGCCATGTGGTGCTGATCACACCACATGGCTACTTTACATATTGTTTGGACAGCTTGCTCCGCCTCAGGTCATGTGATGCTGGCCACATCACATGATCCTGGGCGGGCTATTTAAAGATGGCAACTGCCTCACTCAGAGGCTGTGATTAGTCTTCTGAGATCAGTGCTGTGTGTTGGACCTTGCTGTTGATTATTGGTATATTGGATTTTGGCTTCGGACTTAGACTACGCTTTTGTGATTCCCCTCGGTATTTGACGTGACCTCCTGTTCTTGACTTGGCTTGCTGACTATTCTGCTTTTGTGTTTGTTCTGTCTGTGTTCGTCTTTCCCTGTGCACGTACTCAGCATAGGGACTGTCTCCAAGTTACGGTTTTGCCGCCTAGGGCATCTACTGTAAGTAGGCAGGGAAAGAGGTGGGGTTCAGACAGGGCACACTATCCCTTGTTTCCCTGTCGTGACAGCTGTTTTTATCTTCCTGCCCAGGCCATTTTTTGCTAATCTGACATGTGTCTCTTTATGTGGTAATAACTTTGGGACACTTTAACTTATCCAGGCCATTCTGAGATTGTTTTCTCGGCACATATTGTGCAAAAAAAAATAAAAATTAGCAAATTTCCAAATTTCTATTTCTCTACTTTCAAAATACATTGTAATACCTTCAAAATAGTTATTATTTTACATTTACCATATGTCTACTTTATGTTGGCATCAATTTATAAATGTAATTTTACTTTTTTAGGACGTCAGAAAGCTTAGAAGTTTAGAAGCCATTTTTCAAATTTTCAACAAAATTTCCAAAACCATTTTTGTAAGCACCAATTCAGATATAAAGTGGTTTTGAGGGGCTTACGTAATGGAAACCACCCATAAATGACCCCATTTTAGAAACTACACCCCTAAAATTATTTAAAACTGACATTATAAACTTTGTTAACCCTTTAGAATATGGAGGCGAAATTTCAAAATTTCATTTTTATGCAGATTTTTCATGTTAATCAATTTTTTCTTGCAACACTGCAAGAGTTAACAGCAAACTAAACCTCAATATACATTACTCTGATTATGCAGTTTACAGAAATACACCATAAGTGGTGGTGAACTGCTCTATGGGCATTTGGCAGTGGTCTGAAGGAAAGGAGCGCCATACAGATTTTGGAGGCAGATTTTGCTAGAATGGTTTTTAGGCATCATTTTGTAATTGAGAGACCCTGACTTACCCCTAGAAAGGAAACCCTCAAAAAGTGACCCCATTTTGGAAACTACACCCTTCAAAGAATATATTAAGGGGGGTACTGACCACTTTGACCCCCTAAGCATTTATGTTTAGCAATTAACGGAATTTGGAAACACTTGGCTGTGAAAATTAAAAGTTTCATTTCTTCCAATAAAATGTTGCTTTAGCTCCAAATTTTTCATTTTCACAAGGGTTAACAGGAGAAAAAGCACCCCATAATTTGTTCCCCATTTTCTCCTGAATATGGCAACTCCCCATATGTGGTGGTGAACTGCTGTGGGGACACATGGCAGAACTCAGAACAGAAGGAGCACCATATGGATTTTGCAGCACAGATTTTGATATATTGGTTTGCGGGTGCCATTGGTTTTTATTTTTTCATTTGTTGTCTTATGTGGGGTCTTATTTTTTGCGGGATGAGGTGACTGTTTCATTGGTACCATTTTGGGGTACATAAGACTTTTTGATCGCTTGGTGAGGCAAGGCAAGGTGACAAAAAATGGCTGTTTTGGCATAGTTTTTTTTTTTAATTTTACTGTGTTCACCTGAGGTGGAATATAATGTGATATTTTTATAGAGCAGGTTGTTACGGACGCGGCGATACCCAATATGTTTAACATTTTTATTTTTGTTAAGTTTTACACATTAGATGCATTTTTGAACAGAATTAAATCTTGTTTTTGTGCTACCATTTTCAGAGAGCCATATCTTTGTGGCTCATTTTGTGTGGGACGAGATGATGGTTTGATTCGTAAGGAAGGCATCTGCTGTAAAGATGGCGGCGCGCCATGAGATCCTGCGGCCCCGTTCTCCTTCTCAAAAAAGAACTCCAGCTTACCCTGTTTTTGGGTATTGCGTTTACCCCTGGGCATCTTGAAGCTGTATGAAAGCTTTTAAGAGGTAAACAGGCCGTCAGGAACGCGGGACCCACCGGTATGTAGTCGCTGTGTGCCGGAGCAGAGAGATTAAGCAGCCATCTTGCTTGGCAGCCAAGCCACGCCCCCTATTTTTGGTAAGTTTTACACATTATTTGCATTTTTGAACAAAATAAAATCTTTTTTGTGTTGCCATTTTCTGAGAGCCACATGTTTTTTTAATTTTTTCGGCGATTGTCTTAGGTAGGGTTTCCTTCCCGCCTGGAAGACATCACATTATCCTGGAAGATCTGTTTACTTTCTCCCCTTCTTGTTTTGTTGAATACATAACTTTATTGATACTCAAGCCTGGCTTCACTACACAGAGATGAGTCACAGGCTGGCCACGCCCCCCACACTGCTCAGTCTGCAGCAGCTACACCCACTACAACTCGACTGTCCATGTTGCTACAGCCAGACATAACTCTACTTCTCAGTGTCTAAATTTCATCACTGACTGTCCACAGGCTCTTCCCTCACCATCTCCAGAGTGTGATAAACAGCTGGAATCAGCAAGCGTATCCAATCAAATCTGTATCCAATCCTATCCTGTATGTGTGCCTGATACACATCCTGTTGTGTGCGATATAGCCTGCTGAAATGTGTACGTAATCCGATCGTATATAATACAGCCTGATGAACTGTGGATCTAATCCTATCTTGTATGATCCTGCCTGCTGAGCTGTGTATCTAAACCCTTATGCACACGACCGTATCCATTTTGCAATCCACATTTCTTGCAGTCCCATTGAGTTCCATGGATTCGAGGTTCTCATTTTAAGGACCAGAATAGGACATCTTCTATCCTTACTGGAACTGACATACGGATGTAGAAAACACACTGATGACATCCATGTGCTTTCCATATCCGTATATCACTTCTGAAAAAGACAGAAAATGTTGTATTCTGGTCCTCATAATGAAGATCTAAAACCCATAGAACTCAATGAGACTGCAAAAAAATGTGAATCACACACGGACAGTATCCTTATTTAGTGGATCAACGACTTGCAGGCCGCAAAACGGATACGGTTCTGTGCATGAGCCCTATCACTCATACTGAGCATCCATAACAGTGACATCTGCAGTTCCCCCATAACAGTGACATCCGCAGTGCCCCATAACAGTGACATCCACAGAGCCCCCATAACAGTGACATTCACAGTGCTCCCATAACAGTGACCTTCACAGTGCTCCATAACAGTGACCTCCACAGCACCCCCATAACAGTGACATCCAGAGCGCCCCATAACAGTGACATACAGTGCCCCTAGTACCACCCATTGCCCCTTTGTGCCATTCATTGCCCTCTTGTGCCGTCCAGTTCCCCCACTGTGCCATCCATTCCCTCTTGTGCCATCCGTTTGCCATTCACTGCCCCCTTGTGCCATCCACTGCCCCCTTGTTTGCCATCCAGTGCCCCCTTGTTTTCTATCCAGTGCCCCCTTTGTGCCATCCAGTGCCCTCTTTGTGCCATCCAGTTTCCCCTTGTGCTATCCAGTGCCCCCTTGTTTGCCATTCAGTGTCCCATTTGTGTCATCCAGTACCCCCATTGTGCCATGCAGTGCCCTCATTGTGCCATGCATTGTCCTCCTGTTTGCCATCCAGTACCTCCTTGTTTGCCATCCAGTGCCCTTGTTTGCCATCCAGTGCCCCTTTTGTGCTTGCCAGTGCCCCCTGTTTGCCATCCAAAGTGCCCCCAGTGACATGCAAAGCATAGCAATCAGCCTCTGTGGCTATGCCTGTACTATGCAGAGACTGACGGCCGGGCAGCAGGCAGTCCCGCATATGCCCACTAGCATGCAGCCGCCCGACGCTTTCTCCAGCAGGAGGCGTTGACGTCACTCGTGACGATCCGTCTCCTTCTGGAGAAAGGAAGAGAAGACAGGAAGAGAAGAAGACGGACTTCAGCCAGAATACAGAAAACCAATCAGGAGGGACAACGTGACCGGGAGGCAGATCTCCGAACTGGCTGCTCTGTGGAAGGTAAGTATATGACCACTAACCTTCCCTCCACAGGTTAGATTTATCCAGCAATTATATTTCAAGGCCGGAGAACCCCTTTAACTGAATTTCTGTAGGAATTGAGTTCATGAGGAGACATGAAGTATAGAGAGGCTGGACAGGACAAACTGTGGCAATGGAGACTGCATACAAGAGCTGCTGCTCATTATCCACATCACCCTCCTCTTTGTACTTCATGTCTCCTCATGAACTCCACTTCTACAGAGATTTAGCTGAAGATCACATTAAACTGTATTCAGGATCATAGAAAAAGATGAGGCAGCTCTTTGGCTCACTGCTCTAAAGTAGCAAGTCCTCCTGTGTGATTAGGACAGGTTCTCTGTACTAATAGGATGGCGGCCATTTTATTTCTCCTAATGATTGCTCCCTAGGCAAAACGAGCCATTGTAACAAATGAAAGGTATTTAAGAATATATTCATAATAAAGTAATATTTAAGTATTTTCTAGTGATGATCGAGCACCTTTGTGCTCGTCTGCTCGGGTGCTCTGACCGAGCACTCGGAGCTGCTCGAGTGCTCGGCCGAGCACCCGAGCATAATGAAAGTCAATGGGAGAAGACCAGGCACCCCCTGCTCGTATGAGGGGAGGGTTACTGGTCCATATGAAAACGTAAAAAAATGGTGGAAACACCCCAGAAATGGGGAACAGCATCGGGAGGGTGAATTTGTACGCGTTCGTACGCGTACAATTAGAGACGAGCGAAGTTGCGTTAAAAAATGTTCGTTATTCTGGTAGTGTTTGGCGAACATTCCCGCACAAATAACGAACATACAGTCTAAGCGTTGTTAAAAGTACACTACTCGCTACTGAACTGAATACGTACGCATGAGCGTACGCATACACTGCATCTGCGAACATTCCCACACAAATAATGAACATACAGTCTAGCGTTGTGAAAGGTACGCTACTTAACTGAATACGTACGCATGAGTGTACGAAGTGCGTGCGAATCTTTAGCGTACTATTGTCCCGCAAATGCATCCTACGCACGACGCTAGGCCGCGGCGTACAGTCCTCAGAGGCACAGCGATTTTTCAAAAATGGCAGTCAGGCTTTCAGCTGCATTTAGCTCTGGAGAGCTGAAATACCTCATCCAGATTATGGACAGAGAGGATTACGATGGCACACAATGCCATCCTAACCTGCATAAGAAGGAGGTGATAAAACAGGTGATCCGAGGCTTGCACCATCGGTTCAACACCGTGCGGACCCCGGACCAGATACAGCGCAAATGGTCCAATCTGAAATTTAAAAGCCCAGAGCGGCTTAATGAGATCCGCGCTGAGATACGGCAGGGTGAGTAACAAAATATTTGATAAGTAAAAACATGTTAAAAAATTTTTGTACTGTCTCTTAATATTATAAAAATGAGTGTCTGTCTGTCTGTCTGTCCGTCTGTCTGTTCTCTATGCGTGACCAAACTACTGGACCGATTTTCACCAAATTCGGCACACAGGTACATCAGGTGTCCGGGAAGGTTTTGGACCAGGTCTCATTTCTCTAGTACGTACCGTTCCCAAGATATTCCCAAAATATTATCTCCATTAGCCAATATTAGCCTGGGAGCTTTGGTTTTAAACCCCAACTGCCATTCTCTGCGCAGACACACACAGGGAGGGCAGGATTCCATAACAACACAGCCAGGTAATTAGCAGCCAGCTGAGGAGCTCAGCTCAGCCATTTCTATTCACTGACACTGTTAAAGGTATTCCGGTTAACATAAATATAACTCATGTTTTAGACTAATTTTAGACAGTTCAGTAGTAATAAAAGATGTTTTTTTCCACTTCTACCCATTGCGTGGCCTCATAAAGAAGCATGGTATCGACCTTTATTTCAGGCCACCCTAAAAGAAGTACCTAAAACCCCAACCCATGTCTCGCTAAGCCACTCCCCGACTCCATCAGGCCACACTACCTCCCACTCCGCAGCCAACAGGGATTGAAAAAATAAAGGTAAAAATCAACTTCTGTCAGCAGCAGGGATGGGTGGAAGGTTAACTTTCTTTCTGCAACGACACACAGAAACATTAAATGAAATAGATTAAATACACCCATGCGAAGCGTCTTGCTAAGCCATGCCCCCAACTCTGTCAGGTCACACCCCCTCCCACTCCGCAGCCAACTGGGATTGAAAAAATGAAGGTAAAAATAAACTTCTGTTAGCTGCATTTTAGATGAAATAGATTAATTTTAGAATACAACCGTTCAGTAGTAATAAAATATGTTTTTTTCCACTGCTACCCATTGTGTGTCCTCATAAATTACCATGGCATCGACCTTTAATTCAGGCCACCCTCAAAAGAAGGACTTAAAAACACCCCTTCCCTCCCAAGGTGCGGCTAAACCACGCCCCCGCTCAGGTCATGCCCCCTCCCACTCCCCAGCCAATGGAGATTGAAAAAATTAAAGTAAAAGTCAACTTCTGTCAGCTGCATTAACTTTCTCTCTGCAATGACACACAGAAACAATAAATGAAATAGATGAAAAACACTAATTTTAGACTAAGACCGTACAGTAGTAATAAAAGATGCTTTCTTCCACTGTTACCCATTGCGTGTCCTCATAAATTACCATGGCATCGACCTGTAATTCTGGCCACCCTCAAAAGAAGGACTTAAAACCCCCGCCCCAGGTCTCGCTACGTCACGCCCCCGACTCGGTCAGGCCACGACCCCTCCCACTCCACAGCCAATGAAGATTGAAAAATTGAAGGTAAAAATCAACGTCTGTCAGCTGCAGGGGTGGGAGGGAGGATGACTTTCTCTCTGCAATGACACACAGAAACATTAAATGAAATAGATTAAATATACCCGTGCGAAGCAATGTTTTCTTCCACTGCTACCCACTGTGTTTCCTCAAATTACCATGGCATTGACCTATAATTCAGGCCACCCTGAAAAGAAGGACTTAAAAGCACCCCCCCTCCCCCCAAGGACCTGGTAAACCACGCCCCCGACTCGGTCAGGTCATGCCCCCTCCCACTCCGCAGCTAATGGGGATTGAAAAAATGAAGGTAAAAATCAACTTCTGTCAGCTGCATTGACTTTCTCCCTGCAACGACACACAGAAACATTAAATGAAATAGATTAAATATATCCAGAAGAAGCCGGGTCTTTCTGCTATATATTGTATATATAACAGCAGTGAGTGCCAATAATGAAAAAAGTATAGAAGGACAACGTGGGCATGCATAGTGCGCTGCAGTAATTTTCTTTCGTGCTAGGCCACGCCTCTAACTCGAACCAAGCCTTAGGCTACTTTCACATATGTTCTGCAGTATTTGTCCTGCCAATTCCAGGCTTTCTTGCCGAATAGCGGCCGGAACAGTGCCGTTTCCCATTATTGTTAATGGTGCTTGCCGTTCTCCCCTTTGTGTCAGATAACTGCACTAGTGTGAAAGAAAGTACCCTTAGATATATGCCCCTTCATAGCTAGCTCTTCTTCCTCCTACACCCAGATGCAAAGACGTGCCCATGCTGCAGCTACTGTCAGTGGGCGATATCCAAAGTATTCCTACCGCACCGTGTTAACGATATTAAGAAAGTTATTGTGACGATAACATTATCTATTGCTATAAATACCTTTTTAGAAGAAAAAAATATGATATGCCCCCCTCTCACACCCATAATATCTTCATAGTAGTATGTGTTAGTATTAAAAAGTGTCATCATCTAACAATTGTGTACGTTTTTATGTTGCAGACCAATGACAATGACGGCGTCACCACCGTCGAAGCAGGACTGCCCCTGAATTACCTGCAGCCTCTAGTAAGTGTAAAACATATTTAATTTATTTTTCATCCAAGCTACGTGGGAGTGCAGCTGCAGTAAGAGAACTAGTGGTTAGGAACGGGATCCTCCAGCCCCAAACTATTTCTATGTAGCTACAACTGTTCATTCATTAGAGTTAAATGTAAGGCCATTATTTAATGATTTTTGACAGCTGCTGCACCACAGAGGAGCTCCTTTGACCCCCCTCGTCCTACAGTCCAGCAA
>ONZH01023129.1:0-46126 GCA_900303285.1 Rhinella marina | reverse complement strand
TAAAACAATGTTCAGGAGCGTCAAACAGTCCAAAACAATTTTTCAGGAGGCGCAAGTACCGACATTTAATAAAAAAATTTTTGCTGAGGGTAGACTTTATGTACTCCGAAAAGAAAAAAATTTTTGGAGGGTCAACAAAAGCCATTTCACTTCATTCTCAGTCGGACAAAGTCATTGGTGGTGTAACCGCCATGCTGTGTCAGGCTAAATTTTTGGGTGCTTCACCAGCTACCGCATACTAACTCAGTCACTCTGTTGTCACCGCTGCCATACAGGGCCACGAAAAATGTTTATGTGGTTCGTCTGCTCCCGCAGTGTCACTCGCTCACTCTTTTGTCACCATCATAGTGGTTTGCACTATAGCAGCCCAAGTCTGCATATTCCCCTTTTTATCTCCAAGTGATCTATACTGTACGTCACGTAAAAAAATAGGTTCTTTTGCTCTCAGTGATACAAATCCATTTCATAAAATCCTTTCTTTCTCTTTAACTGATCTATACTGAACGTCACTTTTAAAAATACGTCTTTTTCCTCTCTTTCTCTCTCTCCAAACTATTTTTCCGGATAGGTGTCATATACGGTATTAAACTGAGAAGAATACATACAACACATGCCCCACTTGATCAATTTCATAGTTGACAACCGTACCGGTTGATGCTAAATTTTTAAGTTGGGGTCCTGCGTCGTCATTCGAACTCCATCCGGCTGTTGTCATCACCACACACGCTAGCCAAGGGGGCACTCCTCTGGCTCTTCCAGCTCAACCTCCTTCCCCCCAGCTTGCCCTCCACCTACAGGCCCTCTCTCCAAACAATTTACCCAGATAGGGGACGTATTAGATTTTGTACTGATTTTTTTTGGTTCTTCTTTTAATTGGCTCCTGACCTGTGATGGACACGTCCCCTTAGTTTCAGTAGAAAAGACACTCCCCTGGCCAGAGCAAGCTCTTTTTCCTTTTCCGTGTTCGAAAAATCCATGAAATATATGGTCCCAAAATAGGGGAAGTATACGATTTTAAACTGAGAAGAATCGATACCACACATGCCCCACTAGTTCAAGCTCAATGTTGACAGCCGTACCAGTTGATGCCAAATTTTTAAGTGGGGGTTCCACCACTACCAGCCTAACCACCATCAGCATGCGCAGGTATACGAGTGCTAAACACTATGGAACCAAGGCCGTCCGTTCCCCTCATGTGGATCCCACCACTGCTCCTTCCCCTGTGTCACTCGTTGCCTCTGCGAGTCAACCCCCAGCCCAGGACCCCGGCACGAGCGCCTCCCGCCGGAAAACCACCCCTTCGCCTCCATGATCCTCCACACTGTCCACCAATGTGTCCCTGCGCAACATTCAGCTGTCATTACAGCAGACGTTGGAGCACAAGCAGAAAAAAGGTTCAGCCCACCTACATGCACAAGCATTCAACGTCCACATACAAGGCCATGCTAAATTTTTAATGTGCTCTACCTGCTACCATTGTGTAGCTCGGTCACTCTGACCGAGTCTGACCCTGGGGCCGCTCATGTACTGCCCATTTGGAGGATTGCAGGGCCTACCTCGGGCACGGTTTCTCAGACTTACTATGCCTCTTCCTCCAACCCCTCTTCCTTCGAATTACCATCCATGCTTCACCTCCTGCTCCCGCAGTGTCACTCGGTCACTCTGTTGTCACCGCCATGCTGCGTCAGGCTAAATTTTTGGGTGGCTCACCTGCTACCTCATCTAACTTGTGACCAACTTATTTAATCAAAAGTCCCTTGATTAAAGAAAAGTCCCTTTAGGGATCCACACTAAATCAATAAATTAAAACATAACTTTTATTACTATTTTGAATATAAAGAATCGTGTGAGGGGAAAGCTTAAAATTATCAGCTAGTACAGTGTCCTAATATTTATTTTGTGACCCAGAGGTCACTATTAATCTGGATATTAAGTGTTTTTGTGTGAAGGAGGGTGAGCTGGTGTGGCAGGGATATTGTAACAATGTATTGCAACTGTAACAATGAATCCTTCACTGTGATTTACTTGATTGGGACAGTAAGGGCTGAGGATGAGAAGTGGAACGTATTACAGGTAATGCTTCTTACTCTGTTTTATGTAGTCACTTCATTTCTCAATTCCTCATTTTCCTTTCCCGTTACTCGTGTCAATGACTTTCCCTCCCGCCAAATCTCACTGTCACACCACCTAACCAGTCCTCTCTGTATAAACTTAATAGGTAAATTAATAATCAGGGAGTGCACTGTGCCCAAACGTGGTAGGCATCCGCTTGCTCCCGCAGATTTTGTAGTTGTTGTATTTGCCGGTTAGGTGTGTAAGGCAGGCGGCAAGCGATGTGTTTTTCACATCAGCTCTATGCAGGACGATCGAAATCAGCGTCTCAAGCGCTGGTAATTAGTGCTGAGTAAACATCCTGCAAAGATTCAGCTTGACCTTTGCCTACCTAACTAAATCTCCTTCACTTGTAACAGATTGCTGAATACTAGCTGTCTAAAAACAGAGCGCATAATATCCTCCCGACATGTTTCGCTGTCTGTGACAGCTTCGTCAGGGGAATAGGATATATGACGCGCGGGCCGCCTTCATCACCTTTTTATCTTAAAACCCTACACTCCCTATTTTAAGTGAGACCAATCGTATTTCACATCCCCAGAATGACAGGAAGAGGCCCCAGTCAGAGTCTCCGTCGTCCTAATCATCAGTGTTAACCCATGAAATGCAATGCTGCAAAAGATACATGGGAAGATAGAACGAAACCACCGATGATGTAATAATACTACTGCGGGGATCACCAGAAGGGGCAATACAGCTTGCAGATCCTGGTGTTCCTCAATCAAAGCAGAGTAAGGAATATTGAGACTTTTTACAACATTCCATAATTTAAAGAAAAAGTAATAAAATGAGTGAATGTAACTGGATCTCTGTCTATTTGACCTACTAACTGTCTACTGTAGGCTGCTGAGGTTCTTTCTCCTGGGATAATAAGTCCCAGGGTAGAAAAAATAAATGAATATAATAACTCAGGTGTGGACAGTGAGCTTTAAGTCACTATACACTCTGCTCGCTGTAAGGGAGTGAGGCAAAGGTCACTGTCAACAGTTATTTGCAAATGGCTATATATCAATAGCCTCTTACTCTAAAGGCCGACAATTCTATGTCTGTACATAAGGGGTGTGGGAAGCTGTGATGAGACGAGGATTCATTCCTCTCTTTCTACACAATTCTTAGCAATATCATTTGAATTATTATTACTTTGAATTTTTGGGAATCTGGGATGACTTTTTAAATGAACGCTGCATATGAGAATCCTTCATTGTGGCCATTCGGACTCATAGATTTTAGTCTATGAATCCATTTTGCTTCTTCCTGTAGGAGCTTTTTATCCAAGTTACCACCTCTTGGTCCCAATTGAATCTTTGAGATACCCCAAAATTTTAAGACATTGATATCTCCATCATGGACGTACATTATGTGCCTATAAAGTGAAGTGTCTTTCTGGGTGTTAATTGCACTGATGTGGCCAGAAATTCTTCTTCGTAGTTCTTGTATGGTTTTCCCTACATATAAATTAGGACAGGGACAGGAAGCTATATATACAATACCCTGGCTCCGACAATTAAAGAAGTCTTGAATTTCATATGTCCGCCCATCTGTGGGGTTCCTAAACCTTTTTATTTTTGGTAAAAATTTACAGAAGGAACAGCTACCACAGGGATATGAGCCAGCAGTTCGTGACTTTAGCCATGTCTCCTTTTCTGTTTTTTCTTTTTGTTGTAGGGGGAGATAACTATGGACCAATTTCTCCCGCAGATTCTGTCCCCTCCGGTATGTCACCATGGGAAAGGTGCTCAAGACATTCTTAAGATCTGAATCTGATGTAAGTATATGCCAATGGCGTCTCAAAATTTTTTTGATTTCCAGGTGATGATTATCGTACGTACCAATGCATCTGATTGTATTATCACACAATTTGTTATTCCTTTTAGGTTCTCCACTCTTTGATCTTTCATCTTGTTGCTGGTAAGTAATTGAATTTATATCTTTCTTTTTTATTTTTGTCTCTGTAAACAGGGTTTCCCTTTTTGTGTTTTTGGCTCTGTTGAAAGCACTCATTAAGGTTTTCCTAGGATACCCTCTCTCCCTAAATCTGCAATAAAGCTCATCACATTCTTTCTTGAAGGACTCTTCAGTGGCACAGTTTCTACGTGCCCTAAGATACTGGCCCACCGGTATTCCGTTTTTCAAAGGAACGGGATGCCAGCTGGACCAGTGTAAAAAAACTATTAGTAGATGTAGCCTTGCGAAAGATGTCAGTTGTGATGTGTCCATTGGCATCTCTCATAATCTGAAGATCAAGAAAGCAGATTCTGTTGGGATGTATTTCATGGGTAAAGAACATACCTATCTGGTTGCAGTTAAGTGTATCAACAAATCGGTGAAAGGTTGATTCATCTCCATCCCAAATATCAGGACATCATCGATGAATCTCCCCCAGAACGTGATGTATTTGGTGAATTGTGCAAGAGTGTCTGTAAAGACCTGTGTGTCCTCCCACCACCCTAAAAATAAATTAGCATAAGTTGGCGCACAGGGTGTCCCCATAGCGGTCCCATTTATCTGATGGTAATATTACCCTGAAACAAGAAATAATTGTGAGTGAGGGTGAAGCTGTAGTAGTGTCAGAACAAATTCATTGTGTGCCTTAAAAGAATTGCTACGTGTGCTCAAATAAAATTTGGTTGCATTAAGGCCCAGTTCGTGCTGTATGTTGCTATAAAGTGCTTCAACGTCTAGTGAGGCCAGAAAGGTGTTAGGATTGAGGGTGATATCTCTTAATTTGGTTAACAGATCCCCTGTATCTCTTATGTATGATGGCAAGGATGTAACAAATGGTCTCAGTACTGTGTCAACATATTCACTTGTTGATTGTATTAGGGCATCATTACCCGACACAATAGGTCGTCCTGGCATTGGTATTTTATTTTTATGCACCTTAGGTACAGCATAGAATGTGGCAATGGTAGGGGTATTATTGTACAGGAATTTATATTCTTCTTTGGAGATTAGGTGCTCCTCCTTTGCCTGATCCAGAATTGACTTAAGTTCTTTGAGAAAAGCTTCGGTAGGATTGCCTGGTAGGACTTTGTATGTTTTCTCGTCCTTTAGTAGCCTATCAACCATATCAATGTAATCACATCTGTCCATAATTACTGTGTTACCCCCTTTGTCACTGGGTTTAATTATTATGTCATCATTCTTTTGAAGAGCCCCTAGGGCAATTTCTTCCTCTTTTGTGAGATTGGTCTGATTACACATGACGGTGGGCTTTAATTTTTCAATGTCTTCACAAACTAAGTTGACAAAGGTGTCCACATGTTGATATTGTGAAAATGGCGGGGTCCATCTCGACCTCGGTTTGAAATTTGTATATGGTGGCTCAATCTGTAATATTTGACCTTCACTTTCACACTGTAAGCTTTCCAGAATCTGCAAAGTCTTATTTTCTTTTTCCATTAATTTATTGACATTCTGCATGATGTTTTGATGCTGTTTATATAGCGCCAATTTTCGTGCGAATAAGTTTATGTCTTTTATCCAGGTAAATTTTTCAAAATTTGGTACCGGAGTGAAGGTAAGTCCTTTTTGTAGTACACATATTTGTGTGTTGTCCAAAATAGTCTTGGAAAGATTTATAATTTGCCTCTTAGTCTCTTCATTATGTTGAGAAATAGCTAGTTCATCAGGGCGTTTAGGAGGGAGGGGGTTTATTTCATATTGTATCCCCACCTCTCCCTGTCCCTCAGTTGTACGCCTGGTGGACCTAAAAAAAGGGGGGCGACCGGTAATCCACTGTTGGTTGATGTTGTGGTCATAGTTATATTCCCTCCTGTGGTCCCGGACATTGTTGTCTGAGGATGTAACAGATTTTGATTTGGTATCATGTTTGTCTGCTGGGAACCTGATGTTAGGTGCTGAGACATCTGTGATGCCGAGGCAGTAAACATAGAGGGTGATGTGGATACAGAGGTTCCTGAGAGTGGGACGATTGTGTTTCCAGACCCACATGATTGTACAGTATTAGTAATTGTCCCTGTGCTTGATCTTTTTAAATTTTGGAATCTATGCGGTCGTCCTTTTCTTTTTGTACTACTTCTAGATGCAGTACTTGCACTTGATGCGTCTGTATCAGATTCAGACAGATCTGTGTAATTTTTTCTTCTATTTAGAAACAATGGTTTGGATTTCCAGGTGTATACCTGGTTGAGGTCAAAATCTTGTTTGTCTCTTATGTACTTTCTGTGCTTCCTTTCTTTAATTTCTTCCTTGAGTTTCTCAAGGTCTCTCTGTAGTTTCAGTTCTTGGTTCTTAAATTCAGTATGTTGCCTTAATGCAACCAAATTTTATTTGAGCACACGTAGCAATTCTTTTAAGGCACACAATGAATTTGTTCTGACACTACTACACTTCACCCTCACTCACAATTATTTCTTGTTTCAGGGTAAATATTACCATCAGATAAATGGGACCGCTATGGGGACACCCTGTGCGCCAACTTATGCTAATTTATTTTTAGGGTGGTGGGAGGACACACAGGTCTTTACAGACACTCTTGCACAATTCACCAAATACATCACGTTCTGGGGGAGATTCATCGATGATGTCCTGATATTTTGGGATGGAGATGAATCAACCTTTCACCGATTTGTTGATACACTTAACTGCAACCAGATAGGTATGTTCTTTACCCATGAAATACATCCCAACAGAATCTGCTTTCTTGATCTTCAGATTATGAGAGATGCCAATGGACACATCACAACTGACATCTTTCGCAAGGCTACATCTACTAATAGTTTTTTACACTGGTCCAGCTGGCAATCCCGTTCCTTTGAAAAACGGAATACCGGTGGGCCAGTATCTTAGGGCACGTAGAAACTGTGCCACTGAAGAGTCCTTCAAGAAAGAATGTGATGAGCTTTATTGCAGATTTAGGGAGAGAGGGTATCCTAGGAAAACCTTAATGAGTGCTTTCAACAGAGCCAAAAACACAAAAAGGGAAACCCTGTTACAGAGACAAAAATAAAAAAAGAAAGATATAAATTCAATTACTTACCAGCAACAAGATGAAAGATCAAAGAGTGGAGAACCTAAAAGGAATAACAAATTGTTTGATAATACAATCAGATGCATTGGTACGTACGATAATCATCACCTGGAAATCAAAAAAAATTTTGAGACGCCATTGGCATATACTTACATCAGATTCAGATCTTAAGAATGTCTTGAGCACCTTTCCCATGGTGACATACCGGAGGGGACAGAATCTGCGGGAGAAATGGTCCATAGTTATCTCCCCCTACAACAAAAAGAAAAAACAGAAAAGGAGACATGGCTAAAAGTCACGAACTGCTGGCTCATATCCCTGTGGTAGCTGTTCCTTCTGTAAATTTTACCAAAAATAAAAGGTTTAGGAACCCCACAGATGGGCGGACATATGAAATTCAAGACTTCTTTAATTGTCGGAGCCAGGGTATTGTATATATAGCTTCCTGTCCCTGTCCTAAATTATATGTTAGGGAAAACCATACAAGAACTACGAAGAAGAATTCTGGCCACATCAGTGCAATTAACACCCAGAAAGACACTTCACTTTATAGGCACATAATGTACGTCCATGATGGAGATATCAATGTCTTAAAATTTTGGGTATCTCAAAGATTCAATTGGGACCAAGAGGTGGTAACTTGGATAAAAAGCTCCTACAGGAAGAAGCAAAATGGATTCATAGACTAAAATCTATGAGTCCGAATGGCCACAATGAAGGATTCTCATATGCAGCGTTCATTTAAAAAGTCATCCCAGATTCCCAAAAAATTCAAAGTAATAATAATTCAAATGATATTGCTAAGAATTGTGTAGAAAGAGAGAATGAATCCTCGTCTCATCACAGCTTCCCACACCCTTATGTACAGACATAGAATTGTCGGCCTTTAGAGTAAGAGGCTATTGATATATAGCCATTTGCAAATAACTGTTGACAGTGACCTTTGCCTCACTCCCTTACAGCGAGCAGAGTGTATAGTGACTTAAAGCTCACTGTCCACACCTGAGTTATTATATTCATTTATTTTTTCTACCCTGGGACTTATTATCCCAGGAGAAAGAACCTCAGCAGCCTACAGTAGACAGTTAGTAGGTCAAATAGACAGAGATCCAGTTACATTCACTCATTTTATTACTTTTTCTTTAAATTATGGAATGTTTGTAAAAAAGTCTCAATATTCCTTACTCTGCTTTGATTGAGGGAACAACCAGGATCTGCAAGCTGTATTGCCCCTTCTGGTGATCCCCGCAGTAGTATTATTACATCATCGGTGGTTCGTTCTATCTTCCCATGTATCTTTTGCAGCATTGCATTTCATGGGTTAACACTGATGATTAGGACGACGGAGGACTCTGACTGGGGCCTCTTCCTGTCATTCTGGGGATGTGAAATACGATTGGTCTCGCTTAAAATAGGGAGTGTAGGGTTTTAAGATAAAAAGGTGATGAAGGCGGCCCGCGCGTTCATATATCCTATTCCCCTGACGAAGCTGTCACAGACAGCGGAAACATGTCGGGAGGATATTATGCGCTCTGTTTTTAGACAGCTAGTATTCAGCAATCTGTTACAAGTGAAGGAGATTTAGTTAGGTAGGCAAAGGTCAAGCTGAATCTTTGCAGGATGTTTACTCAGCACTAATTACCAGCGCTTGAGACGCTGATTTCGATCGTCCTGCATAGAGCTGATGTGAAAAACACATCGCTTGCCGCCTGCCTTACACACCTAACCGGCAAATACAACAACTACAAAATCTGCGGGAGCAAGCGGATGCCTACACGTTTGGGCACAGTGCACTCCCTGATTATAATTTACCTATTAAGTTTATACAGAGAGGACTGGTTAGGTGGTGTGACAGTGAGATTTGGCGGGAGGGAAAGTCATTGACACGAGTAACGGGGAAAGGAAAATGAGGAATTGAGAAATGAAGTGACTACATAAAACAGAGTAAGAAGCATTACCTGTAATACGTTCCACTTCTCATCCTCAGCCCTTACTGTCCCAATCAAGTAAATCACAGTGAAGGATTCAATGTTACAGTTGCAATACATTGTTACAATATCCCTGCCACACCAGCTCACCCTCCTTCACACAAAAACACTTAATATCCAGATTAATAGTGACCTCTGGGTCACAAAATAAATATTAGGACACTGTACTAGCTGATAATTTTAAGCTTTCCCCTCACACGATTCTTTATATTCAAAATAGTAATAAAAGTTATGTTTTAATTTATTGATTTAGTGTGGATCCCTAAAGGGACTTTTCTTTAATCAAGGGACTTTTGATTAAATAAGTTGGTCATATTTATATCCCGAGGATCCCACTGAGGGTAAAAAAATTATTTTTTTTTTTTTTTCTTCTAAAAGAGAAGAAAGAAAAAAAAAAAGAATTTTTTTCTAAGTAGTTGATGATCTCATCTAACTTGGTCACTTGTTGTTGTCACCGCCATGCTGTGTCAGGCTTATGCCTGCATCATGTGGCTGGGGATAGGAGAGCAGTGCCAGCATGGGCATGGGTGATGGACCTTTGTTGCACCTAGTTGGGTGTTTCCCTAACATGTGATGGGCATGTGCCTCGCCTTTCTTGGTCTGGGTGAGCCCAATTGCCATGAGGGTAACCACCAGGATGTTGTCTGAGAATTTGGGGTAATGGTGGGATTAGGCAGCCTCAGAAGCATCCATGCATGCTGCCCCTGCTGTTTCCTGTCCATTTCCGTGGTGTTTCCATCATTTTCTGAGGTTTCCAGGTTTTCACACAGCCTTCCCTAGGCAGAGCCTTGGTCCCCTGCAAAAATGCTCGAGTCTCCCATCGACTTCAATGGGGTTCGTTACTCGAAACAAGCACCCGAGCATCGGGAAAAGTTCGTCTCGAATAACGAGCACCCGAGCATTTTAGTGCTCGCTCATCTCTAGTGATAATATTTTAGTTATATGAGCAAGTATTAAGTGCCTCAGGGGGTATTTGCTTAAGCCCTTCTCCAGGTGAATCCAATCCTTGTGGCTTGTGAATTCATCAATCCTTGTGAATTCATCCTTGTGAATTAATCAATGTGAATTAATCAATAGCCCGGTATGTTTAATGTAGTGATCGAAAGCTAATTCCATCTTTGTCAGAGGGGAGTTGGAGAATTTTGTGCGACATGCGTGGCTTGACTTTGTCCCAAATATAATTAGAGCAATTTTTTTTCAACTGTTGGAAGAATGTTTTAGGCAGAGCAATTGGGAGCACCTGTAGGAGGTATGTCGCCTTTTGTATGATCAGGAGTTCAGTATATTTTTCCTGACAATCCATGAAAGAAATGTTGGTGAGTGACCATGATTGTATTATTGATGGTATAGAAGAGAGTAAAGGTTTATAATTTAGATCAGAAAGCTATTCCAGACATGTCAATAGTTTAATCTCTAGGAATTGGATAAAGTTATCAGGACATTGTATCGGGAGTTATTTTTTATATACGTTCTAAACTGATTATGATGTTAAGAGCTTGCGATTTGCTAATGTTTACTTTACAGTTTGAAACGAATATCTTTAAAAGTGCATCTAGTTTTGGGAAGGCTACCTCTGGGTTTCAGATCAGTAAGAGAAGATCATTAGCTTCAACCACAACTTTGTATTCCTTATCTTCCTGAATCAGAGCTGTAATATCCAGATTGGGAGATTGGGCAATAGCTTGCACAGTCGGTGGGATCTTTCCGTTCTTTGTGTATTAGAGTGATATGTGCAGAAACCTTCAGGGGTAGGAAGTGGTTGCCTTGTAAGGCATAGTTCATTGAATTCAGAAGGTGAGGGGTCAGAAGTTTCTAGAATGTACTGTAATAAATGGAAGACAGTCTGTCTGGGCTTGGGGCTTTACCTAGTGCGTATGTTTTTTTCTAATTCAGGTAGAGTAATAGGTGTGACTAGTTTCTCTGTCTGCTCTGCATTTATTTTTGTGATTGTAGAAAGGAGGCAGAGGCCTAGACCCGTTTCTTGACTGCATATAGGTCATCAAGTACGTTTACGTTATAGAGAGAGCTATAGCATTGATGGAAGGTTTTGGCAATTTGTTGGTCATCTGTATAGCATGTTAGTATCGTCTCTAATAGATCTGATTCCAGCTTTATGTTTTCTCTGCCTCATCCATGATAATAAAAAGCTAGAGGGTTTATTACCATTAGCAAAAAGCTGTTGAGCGGTGGAAAGGTATAGCTGGGCTAAATAGGAATTTAGAAGTGATTTGAGTTGTTTACTGAGTTTGGTAAGTTGTTCCAAGTGAATTTTTATGTGTTAATTCAAGTATTTTAATTTATGTGAGTATCTCCTCAGCTTCTTTGGTTTTTTGTTTCCTGATATGGGCCGCTAGGGCAATCAGTTCACTCCTGACTACTGCTTTGTGGAATTCCCAGAGTAGATGGGGGGAGATAGCTGGGGAGATATTCTTGACAAAGAATTGGTATTTATTTTATCCTTTATTAGTTTGAGGCTAAGGAGGGTTTAATTTAGTCTCCAGGTATTTTTTCTTTGTTGACTAGTTTGAGTGAGGAAAGTGAGGAAAATGGGGTAGTGGTTGGGGTGGAGCATAAAGGGAAGGAAAATATAATCCAATCTGTGATATGATTTATGAGGCACAGAGTAATGAGTATAGTCCTTTGAGAATGATGTAGATATCTCCAGGCATCTATAAGGAATGAGTTCTTAAAGAGGTGTTTAATTTTTGTAAGTAAATGGAGGAGGAGCCTGACGTTAAAATCACCAGCCACAATCAGGATAGCTTTTTATTTTCTTAAGGGTTTCTACTAGCCATAAGTGTTGGGGAGACTTAGTGGCATGCAGGTTGCATAATGTGTAAAGTTGATTGTCTATCGAGCCTTTCACAAGAAGTAACCTACACTGATCCTTAGTTTTTATATCTTAGATGTCTAACTGTATGTCCTTGTGAATACCAATGTTTACACCCCTACTCGCTGGTGAGTGGGAGCAGCTATTTTACCAAGTAGGGTATTAAGTAGGGTATTTTGTATGTGTGAGGGTTGGGGTATGCTTCCTTGTATAGCGTGTTCCCTGTATGAAGCATATCTGCACCCTCTCTTTATGAAAAAGGTGTAGAATCTTTGAAGCCCCTAAAGTTATATGATACTATTTAATCAGGGCTATCTTGGAGGTCTAAAGTGGGTGAGTATGAGATGACGGTAAACATACCAGTTGAAGATCTCCAGATAGGGATGAGGGAATTTTCTCGAGCCTATGGAAATCCTGTTGGGGAATTATGTCCCAGGAAACATCAGCAGGGAAAAGAGGAAAGGGGGAGCAATGACTCAACAGGTTTAACATTTCTGAACACATGGGAATTATACCAATAATGAGAAAATAGTAGGGGTGAGCGAACTCGAGCTGCAACATTCAGGTTCATACCAAACTTTGCGAGTTTGGGTACCCGGACTGGTTTCAGTGTTCGGGTGATTTTATTATTTTCAGTTATAACATGGTTATATCGGAAAAAATTAGCATTCTTAAGACATAAAGTAAAACAATATGGCCATTCACCTCATCCACTTGATTGCACTGCAGCAGCTTCTTCTATCTTCAATAAACAGGACCTGCCAAAAGAATCTACCATGTGTGCAATGACATCACCGCCCTCTGCCATGTGGTAACATCACGCATATGGCAGGTCCTTTGGCAGGTCCTATTCAATGAGGTGAGTTGTTTGTTTTATACCCCTAAATGACCATATTGTTTAGCATTCTGTCTTAAGAAAGCTATTTTCCAATATAACCATTTTATAATGGAAAATAATAAAGTGAAGTTCAGGGTCCTCATTGACTTCAATGGGGTTCAGGGTCAAGTTTGGGTCAAGTTCAGGTCTTCAAACTCTTGCGGGTTCGCTCATCCCTAGAAAACATAGAAAACAGTATGAGCAGGTAAAAAATATTACTATACAGAAACTTACGAGGGTGTATGTGGCCCCCGAATAAGAGCCAAGTGAGAGGCCACTTGAGGTCAGGTAAAGAGAACATTTGACTAAACTGACCAACTATAGAAGAACAGTGCATATTATATCAACATTTTGAAAGAAATCTAAATTTGAGTTTGTCATGTTATGTCATGTTATGTCATGTTGTCATGTTACCTAAATTTAACAGTTTATGATATAAACTATAAGGCAAGCAGAGATAAAGATCTCAACTAACTAGATATTTAGATATTGTGAGGATGTTGGCTAGTCCAGAGTTGAGAGTCAGAGAATCAGAGGTATCTTCTGAGAGTGCGGTATTCGATCATTCTGCTTCCGAGATAAAGCATCTTGGGGTCAACCAATTAGTTTTCTTCTTGGATTTGGTTGGGTGGGTCAAGCCTACTATCTCCCAGAGGGTCGTTGGGGTTATTTCAGGAAGAGTAGCTATATCCATGGCATTTGATCAGTCTGGGATACATAAATCTTGAATGTCCAGTGCAGAATAGACTTCTTTTAGGTCTCCAGGTGACCTGATCACTAGCTTGCAGATTTGAAGGGATATCAGCATTCCAAAAGGGAATAAACAGCTAAATGGAATTCTCTTTTGCTTGAGAGGCTTGGGGAGCGGCTAAGTGTTTTGCATTTATGGAGAGTTGTAGGTGTAAGATCTTGAAAAATGGTGAATGTGGCTTCTTCGTATTGTGTATTGTTAGCTTCTGTAGCTTTTTACATCATTAGTTCCGTTTGTTGAAAGGAATCTTTTTGAGGAATCTGCATATTATATCTCTGGGGGGGGGGTCAGTGTGCCTGGGTACTGGGCAAAGTGCCCTGTGAGCTCTTTCGATCACAATTGGTTCAACATTATCAAAGGATTATATTATCCACCTGAACCTTATATTGTGTCTGCGTCTTCTGTTGTCCTGGTCTTCTGTATAGTCACAGAGTCTATTTAGGTGCACTTGGCAAATGTGGTTTTAGGCCACTATAGTGAATGAAATTTTGTTAGCTTGTGTCATCTTCAATGCATCAACTCTATTGCCTATCTGGTGAACATCTCTTTTAATTTCAGAGAGCTCATCCATTACTGGCTGGATGATTCTGGTTAGAAAAAGACTCTTGTTAAGGGAAGCATCTCTGTATTCTCTGGATCTTGTATATTACAGGGTCTGGATGGAGAACATGAGGAGATTTTGTTAGGGAAAGGCATAGTATTGGGGATTGATAGAGACAGTCCCAGAGAGTTATCAGTTTGAGGAATTGCCAGTTTGTTGTGTCGCTCCTGACCTGCACCTGGGGTTCTCTGCTTGCCTATTTTCACCATTAGTTATACGTTGATTGCATTGGTACTGTAATAATGTTGATCATTAAAAGTGTATGTTTTAATCACATCCCTAAGTAAGGGTCATTGAGTCTTCAGTGTTTGTCAGCTAGTAGAAAGATCAGTGCGATAGGTAGATATACTGAAGATGAAATAGGTGTAACTGGAAGTTCCTATATAAGAATAGATTTTCTTCACATAAAGTACAGGAGGTGTAATTCTAAAGAGGGCACTAGATGGAAGCAGAGGATTAAATATGAAAAGCAGACCTACACTTAGTGCAACTGTCACTGCCGATAAGTATAAAAAATGGGTTCTACTGCACTGTATAGGATTTAAGGATTATCTCCTTTTAAAGGATGTCTGTATCTGGATTACCTCTGAAGGGTGTCCAGCCTTGAATGAAGTTCTAGGACAGTGATGGCGAACACTTTACAGTGCTCAAAATGCAACCCAAAACCCACATAGTTATCGCAAAGTGCCAACACGGCAGTTTAACGTAAATACTACAGTCCAATGTAGTATATCTTCCATGTACTGTATCATTCAGCTATAATAGCCTGCCTACATTCAGTGTGCTGCTCGTTCCAATAATAGCGTACCCTGTGCTGATGAATGATGGGAACAGTCAGACCTCATTACAGTGTATCTGCTCTCTGCACACTCTGGGATGGCAGAATCTAATGCTATAAAGGCTCCAGGGCCATTCTCAAATTGGGGCAAATAAGCTGCCTAGTTCTACTGTTATTGGGGTGTCCAACTTGTTTAATAGATAAACAATTCTATTATGCCTTCATTCTCAAACTGGGGTGAATAAGCTTTCTAATTTTACTGTTATTGGAGTGCCCATCCTGTTTAATACATAAATAATTCTCTTACGCCTTGATTTACAAATTGGGGTGAATACACTGTCTAATTTTACTGTTATTAGGATGTCCAACTTGTTTAATAGATAAGAAATCCTATTAGGCCTTGATTCTCAAACTGAGGTGAATAAGCTGTCTAATTTTACTTTGATTGGGATGTTCACCTTAAGAAATAAGGAATTCTATTATGCTTTGATCCTCAAATTGGGGTGAATAACCTGTCAAATTTTATTATTATTGGGGTGTCCACCTTGATTAATATATAAGCAATTCTATTGCGCCTTTATTCTCAAATTGGATTGAATAACATGTCTTATCCTATTGTTATTGAGGTGTTTACCTTGTTTGATAAATAAACAATTGTATTATATCTTGATTCTCAAATTTGGGCGAATAACCTGTCTTCTACTGTTAGTAGGGTTTCCACATTGACATTGAATATACAGTCAGTGTTACAGTACAGTATGTCCAACAGAGCCCTCCAAAGGAACAGGCAGAGGAAAAAGTGTTGCCAGAGCTGACAGAAGTAGCAGCAGAAGAAGGGGGGGTGGTAGCAGCAGCTGCAGCAATAGGCTACAGCTCCCACTGTCATTCAGTGGTCAATTTTGACGACCATTTTTTCATCAAGTCACTTGAGGGTGTCAGCGTGACCATATGTAGGATCTGTGGGGAGGTGAAGCATGGCCAAGGTGTCAATGTTGGCACCACATCCCTGCGTCAACACATGGAGAGTCACCATAAAGTTGCCTGGGAAACCATGGCACTAATGTAGTGGTACAGCTTCACACTTCTCCCAGCGGCTTGCACCCCTTCTCCAGCAGTCAAGGCTCTACCACGTTAGCAGAAGGGAATTGTGTTTCCTCCTCCTCCTTGTCACGCATTTCATCAGCAATCGATCACTGAGGCGATTGGAAAAAGACAACAGTATGTGTGCACTCATCCAACAGCGCAGAAGCTGAACATGCTCCTGGTCAAGTTGCTGATATGACAGTCACTCCGTTTCCATGTTGTTGACTCTGCACATTTCAGTGAACTGTTAGCTTGTGCAGAGTCAAGGTGGAGAGTCCTAAGCCACCACTACTTCTCTAAAAAACTTGTACCAGCCCTGCATATGTATGTACAGCCAAAGGTGGCCCAGTCCTTCAGCCTGTCGGTGTCTGGTACAGTTCAGGGCAGCGCTGACGTGTGGAGCTGTAACTATTGTTAAGGACAATATAAGTCTTTTATGGCACACTGAATAAATGTGGTTTCTGCCCAGGCACACCAGCACCTTGGCCAGGTGATGGCAATGCGGCCTCCGCATTCTCAAGCTGTAATTCAAGCGCCAATGTCCTCCTCTGCCTTCTCATCTTCCACTTTGTCCTCAGCCTCCACTGTAGGCACAGTTCTAAATGGTCCTCCAGCTGCATAGTTGTTATTTGGTAAGGTTAGAAAAAGACAAAAGTCCATCAAGTCCATCTTGTAATCCTGCTATATCAATCCACTGAACAAATTCCTGGATCAATGTCCATCTTCCTTTTAAAAAGGGGTTGAGCCAAAGGGAAAGGATCTGTAGAACAAGATTTGTATACATTGTCATAAGCCTCAATGTTATTTTGAATTAAAAAGTAATCTAAACCTTTTTTGAATCCATCTACTTAATTTGCTGTGACCAGCTCCAGCATACCACCTATGCAGAGCACACTGGTGCCACACTGTTCTGCACCTTGCCAGCCCGGGAAAATGGAGTCACACACTGGCTGAATCAAACCCTGGCTGTCTCCACACTAACTGAAGATCGGAACCAAGATCACCGATAACGGGAAGAACATTTTGTCAGCGCTGTGTGAAGGAGGACTGATCCATGTGCCTAACATGGTGCATGTCTATAATCTGGTTGTAAGCGGGTTCCTGAAGTCTTTTAATCAACTGCAAGAAGTCTTGAAAATGGCCAGGAAACTGTGCATGCACTTCTGCCACTCTTACCCTGCAAAACATGCCCTCCTTGAGCTGCAAAGGCAGAATGCGGTTTCTCAGCATTGCATTATATTTCATGTTTCCACATGTTAGAACTCCACCCTCCACATGTTGGACCTACTATAAAAGCAGAGGAAGGCAGTGAATGATTTCTTGATGATGCAGGTGGACAGGGGTACTCTCCTGGCAACTTTGACGTTAGCCAGTGGCAGCTCATGCGTGACACCTGCCATTTGTTCAGGCTCATTGAGGAGGCCACTTTATTTGTCATTTGCCAGGACTACGGGATGAATGATATAATTCCACTCCTTCACATCCTGGAGCAGGTGCTGATAAAACTGGCTGGCCAGAGGTCAGTAATTGTGGCAGCTGCATTTCATGGCCACCTGAGCCCTGTGGGAGCTGAACTGATGGAGGAGGAGCATGAGGATGAGAAGGTGGACATTAATGCTCAGGAAATATATATAGAGGTAGTTTATCTGCCTAAGCAACAGGAGAGGAAAATAAGGAGCAGATAAAGCATGAGGATCTGGAGGGCAATGAGGAAGACCAGACAGATGACCCCGACAGACAGTGGCAGTATGCAATGGAGATGGAAGCAGTGAGTCCTTCTGAATCCCTTGAGCAAATAGCCAGATGCATGCTGAGTTGCTTGTGTGGTGACTAGAGATGAGCAAAGTTTTCAAAAATTCGATACGGATGCTTTGCAGAATTTTCCCAAAAAATAAGATTCCATCCAAATTAATTTGTGTTAAAGCACATTAAAAATCGGCTATTTCCTGCAGGGAACCTGTACATCATTGTACATTACTGTGCATTGCACAAACATGCATAGCTAGTCAGTTGTAGTAGTGAAACTGTTAACACTGCGTCAATATGACAGGCAGTTGACGGGCATCACTCTTAGAATCAGTTCACACTTCACTTATTTGGTCAGTTACAGGGCCAAAACTGAACAAATAACCGATGACACTTGATTGGAATATTTTTGTCTTCTGTGTTTTTTACCTACTCCTGCTTCTGCCTTCCAAATCAAGAACAAATCCTTATGCAAAATAGGGACCGTGTGATAGGGATCTGTTGTTTTTCATTCTTCTGTCCTGACAGATCAGAAAGGTAAAATAAATAGTGATCTCAACAAGGCCAAAAAGGGACATTAGTGGCCCAGTCAGAGGCTGGCAACAGTGAAAGGACTCATTATAGTAGCCCTGTCACAGAGTGGTGAGGGTGGCAAACTGCATGAGGAGTCAACACAGGGGCCCAGTCACAGAGTGGTGAGGGTGGGAACCACGTGAGGAGTCAGCATAGTGACCTCATCACAGACTGGGGAGGGTGGCAACCGCATGAGGAGTCAATATAGTGATCCAGTCACAGAGTGGGGAGGGGGGCAACGGAAGTGGCAGTAACAGTACAAAATAGTGGCAATAGGTGAAGATGGCAGCAGCACCAGGTGTGTAACATCAGGCACGTGGTAGCATCAGAATAGTGGCTGAAGCAGGTAGCCAGAAGAAACATGTCTATCTAGCAGTCAAGGTAGTGAAGTGTGAGCGCAGAGTACCTCCCAGTCAGACCTTTGTGAAGATGGGCGATGGCACACATAGGCAGTGGCCAACTGACTACATAGGATATCTCAATAGTAGTTGACTTTATCCTCCCTCTCAGCAGGTGGAAAAAAGGCCCCCATTTTGGAGAGCCAGTAGTCATCCCTCTGTGGAATGGTGATAATAAGGCTGTCACTACGCAAGCAACTCAGCATGAATCTGGCCATTTCCATAAGGGACTCGGGGGAACTCTCTGCCTCCATCTCCACTGGATACTGCCACGGTGCGTCAGGGTCATCTGCGTGGGCTTCCTGATCACCATCCAGCTCCTCATGCTCCTCCTGCTCCTCTCCTGTCACATGTGCTGATAAACCAACAATTTCTGTACACATTACCTTTGCATGAATGTCTTCCTCGTATTCCTCTAGTTCAGCCCCCACAAGTCTCATGTAGTCTTGAGATATAGGCCCCACGTCTCCTGTCGCCTGGCCAGCCAGATTTATCAGACTCTGCTCCAGAACAGGGTGGAATGACTTTGTTCATCCAGTAGTCCTGGTGACTAACAAATAAATTGGCCCTACCAAGGACCTGAGCAAATGGCGGGTGTCAAGCATAAGCTGCTACTTGCTAACATTGAAGATACACAGGGGAGTGCTCCTGTCCGCCTGCATCATCAAGAAATTATTGATGGCCTTCCTTAACTCATATATGGAGTTCCAACGTGTGGAAACGTCACATATGAGGTGATGTAGGGGAATGCTATTCTGCCTTTGTAGCTCAAGAAGAGTTGTGTTTTGCAGGGTAAGAGTGGCTGAAGTTCAAGAATCAAGAACAAAAATAGAAATATTATTTCACTGAAAGAGTAGTAGAAGCTTGAAACAAACTTCCAGCAGAGGTGGTTGATAAATCCACAGTAACTGAATTTAAACATGCCTGGGATAAACATGTTTCTGTCCTAAGATAACAATAAAAGAATAATAAAAGGGCAGACTAGATGGTCTAGATAATAAAAGTGCAGACTAGCAGTCCCTCCCCAGTTTGACTCTGTTCACCCAGGCGAACCATATGCTCAACAGCGTGACACCGCTGTGCTCTGCATAGGTGGTATGCTGGAGGAGCACTCCAAATTGTGCTTGCAGTGGAGGCTGAGGACACAGTTGAGGATGAGAAGGCAGAGACGGACATTGGTGCAGGACTCACAGCTTGAGAAGGTGGAGGCGGCTTTGTCTTTACCTGGTCAAGTTGCTGCTAACCCAGTGGGCTGTAAAAGCCATATATTGTCCTTGACTATAGTCACAGCTCCACGCGACGTCGCTGCCGTGAACTTTAGCAGATGGACTGGGCCACCTTCGGCTGTTCGTACATATGCAGAGTCTGCAGTACCAGCAACTTGTCCAGGAGCATATTAAGCTTCTGCACCGTTGGATGACTACATGCATAGTGTCGTTTTGCAATCGCCTCGGTGATCGATTGCTGCCAAAATGAGTGACGAAGAGTAGAAGGTGGAGCATCAGGACCAGTAGATGATGGGGAGGAAAAACATCTCCCTTCTTCTAAGCTTTGACTGCTGGAGAAGAGGTGTGGGCCACTGGGAGATGCAGCTGCATTAGGTTGTTTAACAACATTAGCGCCAGTTTTCCCAGGCCACTTTATGGTGACACTGCATGTGTTAACGCAGGGCCATGGTGCCAAAATTGGCACCCTCGCTACGCTTTACCTTCTGCCCACAGATTCTACACACATCCATGCTTACTTTCTCCGGCGACTTGATGAAAAATTCACACACCGGTGACAATGGCATTTTCCCCCCACCACTGCATGCTGATTGCCTGCTGCTGCCTCTGTGAGTTCGGACAGGTAGGCTCCTGAGTAGCAGACGGTCTACCCCAGACACATTTAACCCTGTTGACTCACGGCCAACCTACCACCCTGCTGGCTCAGCCACTGCCTCACTTGCAAGGTGCCACCCTTATTCCCTGGTGATGATGATGGTGATGATGATGAAGCCCCCTCTTCACCCAGTTCTCACCTACTGTTAAATACAAGAGCTAACATTAACAAATCTCAACATACAATTGCTAACATTGTATAGTGAGTGAATGGAATGGCCATGATATGCCCTTTTCTGTAAAAATCAAATCAGGATCAAACTAGCTTTACCATACATGGTATAGCTTATGAGGGACATATAGCATTCCTATGAGTGTCACATCATAATACGTCACATCATAATACGTCACACTACTATTAAGGTGCTGGAGCTTAACCCTATTAGGAAAAGTTCTTGTTGCCATATAAGGGAATGACCTTGTGTCAAAGAATACAGGAGGATATAGGAAAAAGGGTATATAATATTAAGTATTGATGGACTTAGGGGGGATCACAGGAAGATCACTCTCCTTCACACCATTCCGTTTTCACGCATCTGGAAGGACTCAAAAGAGACTCAAATTACAAGATTCAAAGACTCAACGAGACTTTACTTGTAAGATATCATCTAATGAACTTTCAAAGTTTTTATGCATCTATATATTTTTGTAATCTTATTTTTTGTGAACATTAAATGTTCTTTTATCCTACTCTCCAAAAAGTTGTGCTTCTGCCTGCAAGAAATCTGTGATATTTAACAAAATTGGCGAGCCTCCAGTTTTTTTTCCTTTGTTTGAAATTTCCCCACGCTTGTCAGGGGGGAATCCCTGCTACAAGTTACAAGTGTTCGGAAAAAGGAATAGCAAGGATCTAAGAAGTCGTAGTAGGACAGAGCATATATTTTTTTCAAGCTTCACAAGTGATTTGAAACACCTACAATGGGCTACATTATCATCCTTTACTGTCTGCAAGTCATTAACGCCACCCTCACCAGTCTCAGTGTGCTGCGTGCCTTACCGCTTGCAAACACCTGCTCCCATGTGACTCTCATTGTCATTACTTGCCCACATACAAGAAGAAGCAGCGGATCTCTCCTCCAAATCTTGGCTGGTCAGTAGCTGAACTCAAGAACCACCAGCCTCAAAAAAGTCCTGGACACATCTATTTTTTTTCACGGACACAGGAAAAAGGTTTCCTATTTTTAATGACTGTCCAGAAATTTCTGGACAGTTGCCAACCCTGGTCAGAGGAACCTACCTGGGGTGTCTGATGTCAGTTGAGATGATGTTAAAAATCGAGTCAACTATTCAAGGACAGCTGGCTTGCTGGTCAAAACATGACCACTGGATGACACTGGCAGCACTGGCCTGTCGCTTTGACTGCCACTACCCCTTTCCCCTTCTGCTGCTACTTCTGTCAGCTCGAGAAACATTTTTGCCACTGCCCATTCCCTTAGAACGACCTGGCTATCATCTGTCGGACATACTGTATTGTAACAGTAACTGTAAGTGTAAAATAGCAGTAGTGTCAGGCTGCAATTGTACCCCAGAATCAAGGATGAATATATTTACTTATGTATAAAAGAATGTGAACACCCCAAAATCTGTAGTATCAGGCCATAATTTCACCTCAATTAGACAATCAAAGATTAACAGATTTACTTACAGTATGTATAAAAGAATGTGAACCCCCTAAAATCAGTAGTATTAGATCACAAGTTCACTCTAATAACAGATTCAAGGATTAATGACATTAGTTATGTATAAAGAATTCGAACAACCTAAAATCAGTACTATTAGAAAGCTTTTTAACCCCAATTAGTGTGGAAAGGTGTAATAGAATGGCTTCTCTATTAGCCAAGCTTTACACTGTTCAATTAGCCCCTTCTCTCTTCACTATAGTGTAGATAAAGTCTCCCTATTATATTCCTACACTATTTCTAAGCTGTCCCTGAACTGCTCAAAAATAATATTTAGTAAATAAAGTGTTTCCTAATCACTGTCCCTAGTGCCTGTAACATCTCTCCTTGAACTAACTTCACTGGAAAATGGCGGAGAATGGGCAGGATGAAGATTTTTATAGGGCTGTGACATCACAGGGGTTGGATATCTGCTGATTGGCTGGCTGCATGGCATTATGGGTGATCCTTTGTTCTTGGGCTTCTTACTTTCTCTTTGTAACGTGCAGCAGCCAGATTTAGAAAAAATCTGATTCCACAAAGTGGGAATTTTCCTGAAATTCAGATTGAATTCCACATTGTCATCTTTGTTTTGCTCAACACTAGTTATCAGTCACAAATAATTTGGTGTACTATCCTGTTTTTGTTGTCATCACAGCTGGCTTAATTAAATTACCCCATAAAAAATAATTTCCAACCGTGTGGAAATAGAATGAATAGAAATGAATGATTAAGGGCCACACCTATCGCTTAATATCACATTATCCCTCACAGATGATGTGGTGCACCCAACTTGTGTATTGGTGTAGTGATCACCTATATGCTGGTTTAATTAAATTTAATAACCACCCCACCCCCCAAATATAATTAAAAATTAAAATTGGTAACTGTGTGGAAGGTGGAGAGAAATAAACAGATTTAGTCCCAATATATACTAAGTTTTCAATCACTGATTGATACGATTTTTCAAACTTCAATTTTCAAACTTCAACTTTCAATCTCCTGACATGGAATTTTCACTAGTATTCTATATGCAATGGTAGATTGATGGTGGAACACGTTTTGTACAGTTTTGCGCTTATTCCACCCCTCCCCCTTCTAAAAAAGGATTTCTGTTAAAATTGGAAAACAATGAAAGTAATGTTGTTGGTAGCTCCTTTTGAGATTTATAGCATCTGCCTCAGGTCCTCACTACTAATTCCCTGGCTGACAGCTTTCTCTACCTGTCTCTATTCTATACAATCAATGTTTCTTCTTCTTTTGATTTAAATTCTAGCTTTTTCCTTCACTGTCTATGGCAACAGAATATAAGCTTGATTGATTTTTCACTGCCCCTGAGTCCTTAAGATTGTTTTTCTGGCAGACACTGCAGGACCCAACTACTCTCATTGACAGACCAGAATGATGTTCTGCTAGTTCTGCTAAGGCACCTCTATGACTGCTGCGGCACTGATTGGCTCATCCAGGCTGTCTGTTGGTCTCTGAGTCAATCACGACATACTCCTCCCCCACTTGTGGCGTTTTACTGCACTTGTTCAAAACAATTGGCCATTTTTCAATAAAAATGATTTTGTTGGTAGCACATCCTCTCATGATAACGAGTATGATCAACGCTCTTCCCGTGATTTCTTTGGTATGCTTCATTTTGCTGTTCCTATGCTGCCCTTCTTTTCCCATGTAGTTGTTGAAATCCCGGAAAACCCCTTTAAGTAAAGCCAAATCAGAGAAAACCAAGTCACATGGGCCACTGAAACCAATTTTCTTCATGGGAGAAAAATATCAGTATTTTCTGGGCCCTCATATAGGCAATTGGCTAATTTTTCTGGACATGACTGTATTGTCTTGTCTGTTATCCCACTGTTTGCTTTTACTGTGCATCAAATTATAAGTTGTATTGCATTATTGTAATATTATCTCAGTCTGTGTACAGCAATTTTTCTTAAAAAATGTAAAAAAAATATCAATTGGATAGTAATAATAACAAAATTAGGGAATAAAAGATAAATCACAGGCTTTGAAAGTATCTTTATTTGGTTTGTGCACTGCATGTATATGGTGTACAAATAGTATTTATAACCAATAAACATAATAGATGACATAGCTGATGCTTATTACACAGGGACTAAAAGACAAAGCGATAGAAAGTTATAACAGCAAATAAAATATTCAAAACCTTTAAACATATTTGTCTTTGTCAAATCTGACATTTTGAAGACTGCAAATTTTCCTTCAATATGGCATTTAAATATTGAAATAGCTACTGAATTTGCTTTTTTATTTTCTTGATTTTTAGAGACATAGAGTATTAAACTGTTCAAAGTTGGACTGGAGTACCTTTGGCCCACCAGAAGAAATGATCCTGGGGACCCATAATCAACCTATACAGACCATGAGCATGTCCACTTTTCACAGCACCTTAAATATTATTATTAAATCCTGTGTTATCAAGTTCACCTATTGCTCTCATCTGGTAAAAAGGCACACACACAGCCAAGAAGGTGATACTACAGTATTTATAGAGAAAAGGCACACCCATTTTTATTACTCCTGGACAACTCTCGAATAATTGCTTTAATTGCTTTCTATGGCATGTGATTCTTTGTTCAGAATTTGAGCGAAGCCAAGAAAATGGTGACATAATGTACATAAGAGCCTTTGAAACATAACTATTAAAGCATAAAGTGATAAAATATGGAATTTAATAGAAATGAACAGTTGAATTTTCATTGACTCTGTTAATGGGAACTAATTTATTATATTTGAAAACTGCTTTAGTTGCACCTAAAAAGTGATCTGAAAAATGTCAATGAATTCAAAGCAATTTACTCAAAAGCACAAAAAGGCCGTGAAGGACATCACAAACAATCTATTATTATTCTTTTTGATTATTCAAATCTGCACATTTAGGAACAGAACATTCACAAGTCAATATATAGGTGAATGTATACTTGAAAGACTTTCCATTCTTGCACTCCAGTGTTATAGTTTTTTCTTTGGTTGTCTTTGGTACACAGCATGTACAGTTCCCTTCCATCTTCTGATTCGGAAAGGAATTCCTGGGCAGAGGAAGCATGCGATCATATGAGCAATTAAAAGTCCAAACCTAAGTTTTCCATTTTACATGTAGTAATAATAAATACTGTGCATTAGACATTTATAGTACATCCACAAGATATGACATAATACAATATGTTTAATAGATTGAGTCTCCAAAGGCATCCAGGGTGTACATAGATCTCACAAGGCCCCATAGGTAAAGTTACTACGGGCCCCCAATTTCCCAATATATGCATTTGTCAATTACTCCCAGGCAACACAGAATGTATGAAACATTGTACAAATTCTCTGACGAATGGACATTTTTCTTTTAAGTGGAAGAAAGTTTAATTAAAAAAAAGTAAATAAAATAAAAAAGTTGCCCTCTGCCTCACCCATGTAATGGAAAAGGTGCTTCACAAATATGGCACAACTATGATGTTGAGGAAATGTGAAAAAGTAAAAAAACAAAACAAAAACAAAACTCAACTGTTAAATTTCTTTCTGCAAATCCACATGACCGCTGCAGGCAATCATTGGCATGGTCTCATGCCTCACATGCTAGCATTAACACTGAGGCCAGCTATTGCCACATCATGGCTGCAGGAAATAAACTAAAGACTAGCAGAGACCACCAGTGGGTCTCTGGGGTGGCAGGGATTTAATTAGTAGTGTTGAGCGAGCACCTCTGTGCTCGTATGCTCGGGTGCTCTGGCCAAAAACTAAGGGTTGCTCGAGTGCCCGGCCAAGCACCCGAGCATAATGTTAGTCAATGGGACTAAACCAGGCACCCCCCGCTCGGAAGAGGGAAGGGTGTCTGGTTAATAGAAAAAGGTCAGAATCGCGACTTCTCCTGTTTTACTCCTTTCACTCGTAAAAGTATGCTAATTAACTGAATTTGTACGCATTAGCGCACAATGTGTACACATTAGCGCACAATGCATACGCATTAGAATACAAATGCGTATGCATTAGTGTACAAAATGCGTACGTATTAGCGTACAAATGCGTACATATTAGCATACAAATTCGTACGCATTAGCGTACAAATCAACATTACAGTGCGGGGAAGAGACTCAAGCATTGTGCTCGAGTACACTCGGTGTTCGGCCAAACACCGAGCGGACCCGAGCGTAGGCATGCTCGGCCGAACAGCTGGAGGAGAACCAAGTGCGATGTAATGTGGAACTAGTGCTAAGTGAATTTCATGATTGGGCAGATCTCTACTGGTCCAAATAAATGTTATCTGAAAAGAAAGTGCTTTAATTGCTATGAAAAGTTGAATATCATTTGGTCTATTAGGACTGCGTGCAACTCATTTCAAGCTCTTTAATGCTGAACCAAAGTTAATATTACTTATGACTATGGATGAATACATGGCTGCTGGTGGTATCAAACAGAAATTGCCCTGTAGGACTTTTTATGTCTAAAAAAAAATAATAATAACTTGCTTGACAGTGTGTATACACGCATATCCCCAGGGGTAATGTATATCTGGTTCTTCATCATTCCTCTCTTCTGAAAAAGTGCATGTCATTTTGAGAAGTTTGCCCGAATTGAATTGTCAAAATATTTGGATTCAGATTTTACTAGAATATTTAGAAAATTTGGGTAAAATTTGATTTGTTTAGAATCCATTTGCTCATCTTTCTAAGGAGGCTTTCAACAAAAAGTGGTGGCTTATCTCTAGGATGGACATTGGTAACATATGATAGAGATATGCAGAAGCCCTGGAAATGGAGATATCAGTCTCTCTGGAGTGAGGGAGAAAGACCATGCAAACAGAAGGAGAACATAAAAACTCCATGCAGACGGTGTCCTTGGTTAGATTTAAACCTAGGAACCCGGAGCTAACATTTTAGCCACCATGCTGTCCATTTCTGTTTGTTATAAATGTGCAGTAAATAGCCTTATGTGCCTCTTACTAATATTCTGTTATCAGAAATTTTGTTCCGATTTCTTCTTCTGGGAAATTAGTACGTGGCACAGGGATACTGTAGTAATGGGAAAGAGTGTCCCAAAAGAAGTCATTAAACTGCCAAATAATGCTATTTACTGCACATTTGTGAAAATAGATAGAGGATGGCCAACCTCATTAAAAGGGTTTCCCAGTATACATGTCTGATACCCTGTACCGCTGGCAACCAGTTGGTTAGTTGCAACTCAGGCACCAGAACTTGTATCAGCAATGTCAATAGAGCTACGTACATCCTAACAACGGATCAGAGATGTTTGAGATGTCAGATGCCACTACTACGACCCATTCTCTTTCAGATATTACTTGATATCCTCAAAAGAGACCATCAATATAAAATTCCTGGACAACCCCTTCAAATGCATGGAGGCATAGCTATTTAAAAGTGCACATCAAATCAATCATTTTTTTTTTCTGTCGGATTCACCTTTTAGACCTCTATGAATATATTTGTGAAATATATGAATGGTTTATAAATAATTTCAGAAAATGTTTATTTTATATTATTTGCTACAACTTCAGCTATTTTATTTCTGAAAATGAATTTGGTGTGAAACTTTACATTAATAACTCCACATAATTAATTAAAGTGATACTCACTTTGTGGAAGATATGCAGGTCCCTTCACAATAAGTTACATTCACAGGTACAGGAGACATACAGTTTTGAAAATTGATGACGATTAAATTGCTGTAAACTTCACATGTAGTGATGTTATGCTTTTCTAGAAGAAAAAACTACAATAAAGAGGTTGTCTCACAAAAAAATTCTACAGTTTTGAAACCAGCATCTGAATCTGAATACTTTTGTAATTGCATGTAATTAAAAATTTAGCACAGCCACTGAGTTATTCAATAAAATGTGTCTGTATAGCGCCACCTGCTCTTTGTGTTTTCTTATTTCTTTGTCTACCTAACTGAGAAGGCCGCATATGCTCAGTTTCATACTTCAACTGCCTCCTGAGCTGTGATTGGGAGAGCATGGACACGCCCCCTTATCTGTAGCAGAAAAGACACTTTCCTTGAGTTGTCAGCTAGATATAAACCTAGCAGGCCAATTAACCCCTTCCCGACCAGCGCCGTACATGTACGGTGCTGCGGGAAGTGACTTGCTCGGTAGCCGGACACCTGCTGCGTACGCCCGCATCGGTGAAAACACCGATGCGGGCGTATTAACCCTCGACCGCTGACCGCTGCACATGCGATGCGAGCGGGAGGAAGGGGAGTCCATCGGGTCCCCGCGCTGCTGTGACGGGGACCTGATGGCTTGGATAGCAGCCCGATGCCTTCCTTAGGCATTGTGGCTGCTATCCCTACGTGCCTGTGTGATCCAGCCCCCTGGATCGCACAGGAAGCAGGCTGTTAGTGTATTACATTGAGTAATATACTTACAGCCAATGCATTACAATGCAACAGTATTGTAATGCATTGTAAAGGGGATCAGACCCCCAAAAGTTAAATAAAATGAAAAAAAGTCAAAAAAAGGAAAAAAATTAAGTTTTACAAAAAATAAAAGTTTCAAGTAAAAAAAAAGCACACTTTCCCCCAAAAAAAGTTTAAAAAAATTGTAAAAAAAAAGGGGAAGAAAGAAAAGTATACATATTACATATCGCCGCGTCCGTATAGACCGGCTCTATAAAAATATCACATCATCCACCCGCCAGGTGAACGCAGTAAAAAAACAAAACAAAACAAAACAAAAACTATGCCAAAACAGCCATTTTTTCCCTCTTGCCTCACAAAAAGTGTAATAGCAGGCGATCAAAAAGGCGTATTTAACCCAAAATGGTACCAATCAAACCGCCATCTTGACCCGAAAAAATGATACCCTACCTGAGACAATCGCCCGAAAAATTAAAAAAGTATGGCTCTCAGAAAATGGCAACACAAAAAAGATTTTATTCTGTTCAAAAATAAATCTAATGTGTAAAACTTTCAAAAAATAAAAATGTTAGACAGTTAGACATATTGGGTATCGCCATGTCCGAAACTACCTGCTATATAAAAATATTACATGAGATGGCCCCCAGGTGAATGCTGTAAAAAATATTTAAAAAAAAACTATGCCAAAACAGCCATTTTTTCCCTTTTGCCTCACAAAAAGTGTAAAATGTGTAAAATCTAATAAAAATAATATATTTAGGAAGAGATTGTCATTAGAGTTGAGTGAATAGAATCCATCCAAGTGGAATTTGATCCGAATTTCTGGATAAAAAGTGTAAAAAAAAAATCATACTTACCTCCTCCATTTGCTTGTGACGGCCAGCCGCCATCATGATTGAAGATATCAGCAGAACACGTTCTCTTTTTTTGCAGTCCAGACGGATCACCGACCCATTCAAGTTGAATGGGTCTGGATCCGCCTGCAGAATCTGCAAAGATGTTGCCCATCAATTGGGGACCGCAAATTGCTGTGCGTGATGTGCGTGGAACTTGCTCGTCTGAAAGGGACCTTAAGCTTATATTAGACAGGCAGATAACTGTGCAGATCATCACTATGAACGCTTGTTAGCGATGTTCTGATGTTCTGTACTGCCGCCGATTACCCGATGAACAAGCTTGAGCCAGCTAATCATGATCTGCTGCCAGCAAACAATTATTCAGTATGGGGATGAGCAATGGCATTAGCGATCACTCCTCCCCATACTGAGGAGGGGATCGCTGCATGTATGTAATAGCAGTGGTCTCCTCCACCAGCAAGCAAGAAATTGCTGAGAAGGAACGCTTCTCTCCTGACAATCACCCTTGGAGGGATGCTCAACCTGCTGCCCTCCAGCTGTTGTAAAACTACAACTCCCATCATGCCCTGCTGTAGGCTGATAGCTGTAGGCTGTAGTTTTGCAACAAGTAGAGGGCTGAAGGTGGAGCATCCCTGGCCTAGATGATCTGCATGTCTAATATAAGCTTAACACTGACAGCCAGAGCCAATGACAGGTATTCATAGACCATCCAACCTAAAAGTGTCCAAAGCCATATTGCTTGTAAAAGTCCATTATAACACAGTCCCCATGACAGCAAGCAACATCCACTCACAAAAGTGACACGTGTGTATGCATTACTGTTGAGAGAACTGAAGTTCACGAAAGTAGATTTCAATCCGAATATCACAAAGAATTCAGTTCACTGTGAAGCCGAATTTCCTATTGCTTGGTGGTAACAGATCAATTTTCCCTAAAATTGCGGTACAAAATGTAAAAAAAACCATACTTACCTCATCCATTTGATGGCAAAGAGGCCGTCATGGACATCTTGCTTGAAGATCCCCCATGAAATCTTGTGCACAGTGAAGTATGACATCACAACGCCAGGTGACGTGATGCCGTCATCACGCGCCGCATGAGATTTCGCACTGGATCTTCAAGCAAGATGGCCATGGCGACTTCTTTGCCATCAAATGGATGAGGTAAGTATGATTTTTTTACATCTTTTACCGCCATTTATGGGAAAATAGATTCATTACCACAAACCACGAGGAAGTGCTTTCGCTCCTCTCTAGTATGCTTAGTATAATAATATACTTTCTTACCATACCTGTACATGTCTTGCAACATCCACTTTCATCTGTCTTTATAGTTCCCTATAAATAAACAGGATTAGGTAATTTTATGCATTTCACATATACACACAGACCACACATTAGGAAATTTCTATTGTCATAATTTAATTCCTTTTGTATTTCCACTGAGCCTCATCTTCTATGTAAAGAGGAGCAGTCAGCTCAGCTTGATATGTCTGCCATAGTAAATAATGTACCTGTATACTATACTCTACTATTAAATAACAATTCCAGACTATATTTCCTTAGCACTGAGCAGTTCCTCAGCTATTCCTCCTGTAAATCTATAAATAAATCAGCAACATTAATTTGCGTTAATACTCCCATGGCTAAAAAGGTGTGTCCCTATATTTTCTGCGCCATCAACATTGGGAAGTAAGAACACAGCCCATTGACAAGGGAAATGGTAAACTCACTTATTAATTTATTCATATGTTTTCATGAGGAACAACAGAGGAACAGCACAATACAAAGGTCCAGCGGCGTAGCTATAGGGGGTGCAGTAGTAGCCGTCGCTACTGGGTCCTGGAGCCTGAGGGGGCCCAAAGACCCTTGTGCTGCATAAGAAGACACCAGTGTTATAGAAGGTGCATGCTGGTCAAGTTACATCTCAATTTTTACCTCTGGCAGCATGAAGGCTATGTGCTTCCCTGCCCCTGGCCACAAAGCATTGAGGTCCCATGAGCTTTTAGCTATGCCCCTGCAAAGGTCTAACAAAAGGTGCTCCAGAATTGTTATTTTAATACTTTCATTTCAAGTATTTACTAAAGCCAGCAGGTTTTAGCTGTTGGTTTTAGAGCTGACTCTAAAAAAAGTTGCACTGTAATACTTTTACACTAGTGGGAGTAAGCTCCTGACCATAGCTGTACTATTTGGGACAATACATTGAAAAAAATGTTTTGCCCAATCTGATCAGAATCTGATCAAGAGTGGGAGTGAAATTGCCAATCATAACTGTTATTCCACTCTAATGTCAATTATTCTATCTCTGCCACAATCAATACATATGTATATATGTGTATATATGTGTGTTGTGCCACCATTAAATGTTATTTTAATATAATTTAGCGTCAACAACTAGCTACTTTGTGTTACACAAATGATCCAGTTTTGAGTTATTTTCTTTACTTCATAATTATGGTGCCCCCTGGTGTTCAATCTCTACAGTAATATTCAAGTCCACCTACTGAGGTGGTCACACATGTTCATTTCCATCCTTCAACTGGCACCAGTAAACTATCTGTTAGAAGCTGTTGCAGGGAGAGAGCTGTTGAAGAAAGGACACACAGTCTTAAGAAAGCCCCCCACCCCTTTCTTGAGCTCTCAGCCTGAAGAGAATCTAGCAGAGAAAATGAAACAATGAATGGAGAGAGCTCTGGATCCATGTGTGATATAGGGTTAGTACAGGGTAAGGCCCAGTTCTCACATCAGTTATTTGATCAGTTATTCTCATCAGTTTTTGTGAGCCAAAACCTGTAGTGAAGCCTACTCAGACATAAAGCATAATGGAAAGATCTGCTCTTGTTCTCTATTTTTGACCTGCACCTGGTTTTGGCTCCCAATAACTGATGGAAATAACTGATCAAATAACGTGAAGTGTAAACAAGGCCTTAGCTTTATTAGAAAGAGATTGTCATGCACAGTTATTACAGTTATGTCTGATTTCTTTTTTTTAAATCAATCATGGGATAACTTCTTTAAGAAGTAAATCATGTGGATCATATGAATTCCCTGTGAAGTAGTTCAATTAAGAGGACCCTAGGTTTATCGTATGCCATAGCTAGCTGTTAGGGATATGCTATCAAATTATAAGCAGTAATACTGGACTAAGTATGACAAATTCCATCAATGAGACCATACCTCTATACATTTCAATGGGTCAAATGGTTGACAGGGGGTTTTTATAGTGATCAACTCATAATGAACATCACAAAAGTATTTGGTGCATTTGTCATCTGGAGGTGACCAGGTTTCTCCAGGCTGTAAAAAATAGATATAATGTAAATAAGCAAAATATTTATGTTACAATTTCTTGTTTTGCAAATTATGTATTAGCTAAAAAAAAAAAAAAGATTAGAAAAGACTAAGGAATGGAAACGGGAGGAGTTGCTGAAATCAAGCATGTCCTTTATGCAAATGACAAGGCCCACACTTTACACCCCCACAGTGAATATCCAATTTTGAAGAGAGGTCTGGAGTTTTCCAGGGAATGGACATTTAAAAAGAAATGGCCAGAAGGGGTTAAAACTAAAACTGAACCGTTACTTACCCTCACTGATCCCCAATCAGCCAATAACTGCAGTGGTGACCCTCATCAGGCATTGATACGCCAAGTGGATATTTTTAGACATTTCCTGTTTGTCCACCTGGACCAAGAAATGGAGAGCACCCAAAACCAGAGCAGTGTAAAAAAAGTAGTGGTTTATTTTTAACCCCTTGTGGACACTTTTTTTTTAAAGTATATGGACACCTGTGGGACATTTTTTATGATTGCTTTTTACTCATTTGGGGCTAAAAACAATTTTTTTCAGCTTGTTTTTATTAAAAAAAAAATATTCAGCCATTCTGTTATAAAGGGTTAACTCTTTGTTTAGGTGTATGAATTGTACTTTCAATTTTACTTTGTGACGATCATCTAATAAAACTGATTTCTAAATTACTAGTAGCTCAAAAACCACTTATTTAAGCCACATTATTATCAATAAGATAAGAATTGAGTTATAATGAGAGTTTATAAGGTCTGTGAGCTGAGATAACGAGCTATCAGTTGAGCTGCCTGATGGGACAGAGTGAAAATTCAGATCCTGCTACTAGAGAATCTCAAAGCTGCACAGAGAAAAGGGCTCAAAATGTTTCAAATGAATCAAATGGGTGAACAAATGGTAATTGGTGATAACAAGCTGCCTACTTAAAAACACACTGCACTGTCAGCTTTGCTATGCTTTTTAAAATTAAAAAATGGTCTAAAAGTAATCCTTTTTGGAATAAGAGGTCTGCTTGTGTTTCCATACACGGTAGTATTAGAAAAGGCAATGGCTTTTTGAAAAAGCGTTCCAAAAGGAAATCAGTGGAATAGCAGCAGATTTAGTATTATGTTAAAGTATACATGGTAGCAGCAGCAGCCATACAATATGAAGCTTGAAGTATGAGGTAGGACATGCCTGTCTGTGTAGGGGTAATGGTAGTGGCAGTAGTGTCAGAAGCAGCAGTACAGTACAGACAAGACAGGGGATGTGTGGCAGTGTACAGGTAGCAGTAGGAGCAGCAGGACTAAATGGAACATGACAGAAAAATAAGGAGATGTGAGGTGTGCAGCAGCAATAGTAGTGGCAGTAGTAGTTGGAGTTGCAGCAGCAGAAGCAACAGTACAGTATGGAACATGATGGACAGGCAGACAGCAATGATGGCACCATTTTGCCTATTATAAATATCCACTTTCAGCAATGGCAGATCCATTCATTGGAGGTTTGGGATAGTCCCTGCAGATCCATACCTGATGAATTTTCACAAATGTAATGTGTCTCTCACCTGTGGAGGACAATATTGCTTTGTGACAACACAACCTCCCGTGCCGACAACCTTCTTTGATAGTATAATGGAAGCTGAACAAGAACAAAATGAGCCAGTTCCTGCCACTGGTTCAGTCTGTTTACTCAGAAGTCCATATGGTCAGGGAAAAGGGTACTTAAAGAGGACCAGTCACCACTCCATGGGGAATGCATGAAGCTGTTAATACATGGGGAATGCATGAAGCTGTTAAAATTAAAAGGCATGTCAGGAGTGGTGACAGATCCTCTTTAACAGAAAAAGTGAACCTAGTTGTCCTGTTGTGCAGTTTTCCATTTGGTATGAAGAAGACATTCCACCATTTTGCCTATATATTGAGGATTGCTATCTAATAGTCATTTTCATGCTAATAATAAGTTTGTTAGCAGGTAAGCAACCAAACATGCAGCATGCTTGTCAGCATACCTGAAGACCAAGTTTTTTCAGTTTCCACCCGGCACTGCAATGATTGGTTGTGATCAACGTTGTCATTCATCGTCATGTGTGTCAACGTGTCAATGAATGTGTAAACTCTGTTAAATCTGTGAAAACTACATTTCCCCCTCCGCCACCAACAAATCCTCCTCCTTTTCCACTTCCTACTCCATGTGACTTATTCTGTGTGGGTCCCCAACAGCTACAGTGCAGCAAACAAAAGGTGGTAGCTGTTCTTCCATTGGAGCATCTTTTTTTCTTCAGGCAGAATATGTAAGAGGAAATTTCAGGAAGTTGGAGAGTTGCAGATCAAGCAAAAACAGACCATTCTGTCATGGATAGTCCAAGGAGGTTTTCATAATGACATAAGAACGAGTGATATGTGCAGACACTCTCCTGGACGTTGTCAGAACCATCTGCAAACAGATGTTTAAATAGCATTGCACCACCAAATATATAACCTGCACCAGGCAGGGAGCATGTATGACTCCAAAATGCAATGACAATCTTCCTGAGATTTTCGCTGACCACATTGCCGCATTGTTGTTAGCAGGTTGTTGTTGATGCACAATAACAAGTTATCTGCTGTTTGGCTACTCTTGTCCAGGTTCAGATTACAAATATGAAATGAGGGAGGGGGAATGTACAACATTATGCCCTTTTCCTGTTAGGGATCAGAGGATGCTCATTGAGGAGGGTGTGGAAAAGATGGATACGTTTCTGGTGTTGGAGCAGGAAGGGCACAACCGTGGAGGTGTCAATAGCACCTGTTTTTTTGCTGTGGTTCAACTTTATCACCGCCATGCACATCAGTGACCAGTGCCGGTACAGGACATGCACTATCCCTAGCTATAATGGCTGATCCACATATCAATGGTCCTTTGCCCTCTGCCACTCCACGATAATTCCAATAAAATTCCAGCATTCTCAGCCACTTGATATGAATGAGTAGGAGGAGGTGTCTTATAGGAGAAAGCGGTAGCTGATGATTTGACGATTATGATGAACCCTATGAATAGAAAAGCCACCACCAGCAACATTCACAATATTTATACCACTATAACCACCTGACCTTTCCCTGGGTCTCGCAGTTTTTGAGCCTGCACCAAGAGCAGCAGTGGCATCACCTGATTGAATTACCAGTTAAATTTAAAGCATTATACTGTAGTGTTAATATAGCAGTTAGTTGCTGTCAGCATCACAGGCAGGAGCTCACTGACAGTGAGCTCTAACTGGAACCCACCTCACTTTCCCTGCCTACTTACAGTATAAGCCCTTAGTGGCAAGTCTGCAACTGGAAGACGTTCCCTACTCTGCTAAGTGCAAGACAGACACACAAACACAGACGAAACAACACAGAATCATGGTTGTACCGGAATGGGTCGTAAACAGGCGGATGATACAGTAACCAGTCGCAAGCGCAGCCCCAGAGCGTAGCCCTAGAGCACATTGCTGGAGCCCAGGCAGGTAAATTGGTGATGGTTGGATTGTACTGTTGCTTTAATATAGCAGATACATTCAATGCATTATACTGCTGTGTTAATATACCAGTTGGTTGCATGTTAATATATATTCCATGCATTATACCACAGCAAGTTTATATAGCAGATAAATTCAACTCACTGCTTCTTTCCATCAGAGCAGGATAATGTCAATGATAGGCATTTGACACAATGCCTTTGAGCCAGGGCTCAGCACATTCCTCCTGTGCCTACTCCTTGCAGCCCCCCAAGGAGCTTTTCATTTTTACCATCTCTGTCTTCATTGCCCACTCCTATTGGGAACCTACATTTTCCCCAAGAAGATGCAAGAAGACACCATGTGCTATGGAAGATACATAGAAGATAGTCTTCCTGTTGATGACTTGTGTGAAAAGCATGAGCATTTGGACTGCCAAGTGGAAGAGGTTCAGATGAAGGTGGGGAACCTGATGCATAGCTATGTTGGTGGGGGTGATAGTGGTAGTAATGGCACTCATAGCCACGATGGTGGTAGGGGCAGTAGTAGCCATGGAGACAATGGCACTTTGGCAAATACAGAGGAAGGAATTGTGAGGGAGAACTTGGAGCCCACGATGATGTACCACAGTCTGATAAAAGTAGTGGGGAGGATGAGGACTATGATGATAACTGTGTTGGATAGGACTTGGGAGCCAGATTGGTGTGCTGAGAAGCAGGTGACATCAGGGGATTCTGGTGACCCCAGAAGAGGCAATAAATAGCAGCAGAAAATGGCTAAAACCTCCAAAAGAACTGCCAGGGCTAAATTTGCTTCTATTGTAGTCAGCTCAGGAAAGGGTGATGTCACTGATACTGTGGACTCAAAACGTGTCAGACCTAGGCCAGGCTTGGCTGACATTGCTCTGTGATAGTATCTCTCCCAAACCACTGCTGTGTGCAAGATCTGCAGGATGAAAATAAACCATGGGTGTTCAAAAATAGGTACCAGGGCCTTTGCAGAACATCAGGCACCATCACCAGATCCATTGGGAAAATGGGCAGCATTCGGAACAAGTCTGTCCTATTTCTTCTGGTCTTCTTTGTGGCAGCAACTACTACTTCCCTTAAATGGCTACATATCTCCTGCCTTGTCAGTGAGGTTCCACACTGCACTGCAGCTGCTCCCAAAAAGGGAGAATCAATTGACATTTGCATAAAACAGGCCACTGCTTTTTTGATACTACTGTTTGTGTGTAAACACTGACAGACATTTGCCTCCAATAAGGGAAAATTATTGGGACATTTTGTTGTAAAAATTGTCTCGATTTTTCATTCTGAGCAAATGAGGTGGCATCACCAGATTTTGTGGGAAGATAGAACTGGCCTGGAATCAGACTGTCTTTTTTGTAGCAGTCACACTGCATTGACTACCAGTACAGCGTCCTTCTCAATGTCATCATCAGTTACTTGTTCTCTGGCTTAGACTCCTTGTCCACTCTGTTGTCAGCTGTTAATAATGGAACGTGTGGCTAGAAAACAACTCTACACTCTCAGCAATCCATTTGTGAGCAAGCTGAACTCTTATTTGATCAAATTGCTGGTGATGCAGTTGCTTCCATAACACTTAATTGTGGTAATTGTAGTGCATTTTTGTGCCTTCACCCAAATTTTATACATCACACAGGTAGTAGTACTTACTGCCAGCTGTCTGTATAATGTGTCTCATCATTCTGGAAATGTGGCACTGTTCCACGCATTCACTAAAATGTTTTTCATCAGGAATTATTACTTCTTGCCAGCTGTTCATATAACGTGTCTCTTCATTGTGGCAATGTGACTCAGTTGCATGCCTTCACCCGAATTTTTTTGATCAGGCAGCCAGTAGTACTTCTTACTAGCTGTCTATAAAATGTTTCTTGTCTTTCTTGAAATGTGGCGCGATTCAGCACCTTCACCAAAATTTAAACCACCACTCTCCCTCTGTCTCTGCTACAAGTAGCAGAAGCCACAGGAGCCAGTTCAGTTTGCTACATGATAGAACTGTTTTTTTCCACTTCTGCGCAAACCTAACACACACCAGAAAAGTAACATTCACTACCTGAACAACGAGGTTCATTCGTACTGGCACTGTGCTCTTTCTCCGACACATACCTTGTTCTCTGACTCCATGGACTTCTTGGGAGGCAGATTGGAACAGTACCTGGAATTGGCCCAGTTTGCTCTCACTGTACTGTATTGTCCAGCCTCCAGTATCATATTAGAGTGGGTTTTCAGCACAGCAGGTGGCTTCTTATCACCCAAGTGGACAAAATTGTACTGCACAAGTGTGCAAAACATTACCATTATCAAAATCAATCAGGTACAGGGATCCGTGAGGATTTCTATAGATCTCCAGCTGATGACAATGAATAGATCTGCCCTTGCTGACAGTGGCTATTTATTCCCGGCACAATGATGCAACTGCTGCTTTCTACCTATTCATGGTGATTTATACAGTACCACAGCTGATATTGCAGCTGCTAATCCACATGTTTCCATTACTACTACCCTTAAATGGTTTCACATCTCTTGCCTTGTCAGTGAGGTTCTGATACGACCCCCAATAAGGTTCAATCATTGGAACATCTGAATTTTCAAAGCATAACAAATCTGACAGTGCAGTGTGTTTTTAACCCTTTCTACCCCGGAGGTTTTACGTTTTCGTTTTGCGCTCCCTGCCTTGATACAGCCATAATTTTTTTATTTTTCTGTTCACATAGCTGTATGATGGCTTGTTTTTTGCGGGACAAGTTGTACTTTCCAACGCCAACGCCGTGATTTTTCAGCTGCGAAGCAAATCCGAATATTCGGTGATTCGCTTCGCTTTTAAATGCATTCGCTACGTAGTGTGTCCTATAAATTATACGCTATTCTACGTATAATTTAGTTACTCTATACGCTGTCGCGTATGAATTCAATTCAGCGATGCAGACTTTTCCCTGGTAGTTACTCTATACGCTGTTGCGCACGAATTCAATTCAGCGATGCAGACTCCTCCCTGGTAGTTCCGCCCCTTTCTCCAGCGCGGGAGGATGACAAGCAACTCAGGAAATTAAGTTGCGCATTCGTGCACCTCATCCCTTTTTCCCCCTTTTCAGGTTATTTGGGGAGCCCCTTGAAAGAGGGTTTTTGAAAAAACCTTTATGCCCATTTCACACGAGCGGGAGACTCGCATGTCTCCCGCAACGCATCTACAGGGCTGAACTCGGCACCGACAGGGATCGCATAGCATTATATGCGATCCCAGTCAGTGCTGGAGTCCAGCCCTGTAGATGCTCTGCGAGAGACATGCGAGTCTCCCGCTGGTGTGAAAGGGGCATTACTGTTTTTTTTTACCCATTTGGATTACAATTTTACCTATGTGGATTACAAATTCCGACTGAGTTTGGGACTCTGCTCCAGTTCTATGACAAGCGTCAAAAGAAAAGAGACTTAAACGTGTCCGTTAGCATACTAGGTAGGTGATATTTAACATTTTTATATTATACCTATAATAATGTATTTGCACTTTACCATATATATGTCTCGAATATTCGCTCTGCCTCTGAGGAGTGCACGCCGCGGCCTCTCCTCGTACGTGCCTGGGTATTACGTAATCGCTTAGACAATAGTACGCTGAGATTCGTAAGCTATTGGTACGCTCATGCGTACATCTTCTAAGAAGTTGCGTACATTTTGTAAATGAACGTTCGTTATTAGTGAGCGAATGTTTGCTAATAGCACATAATAAAGTATATTTTGAATGCAAATACAACAAATCTATTCGTTGAATATACAAATTTTAGGAAAAGTTCGGCGAATGTTCGGTGAATAATTTTTTGAATGATTCGCTCATCTCTAATTTTGATAGTGATTAAAAAAATTATAAAGTTGGACATTTTATTTTTTGGTATTTATGTGTACGGAGCTGTATCGAGGCTTACTTTTTGTGGGGTGATCTAAACTTTTTATTGATACCATTCTGGGGTGTGTATGACTTTTTGATTGCTTTTTATTAAATTTTTTTTTTAAAGCGACAAAAAATGGCGAATCGTCTATTAACGCTTTTTTTCCGTTTCGCTTTTTTCCATATGGGAAATATTTTCAAAAATAGTTTTATATTATATGAGCGTTTTCGCACACGGCGATACCCATGATTTGTATTTTTTTATTTTTTTAATATTTTTATTTTTATTTTCGGGAAAGGGGGATGATTTGAACTTTTAGGTTTTTTTATTTTTTATTTTTTAAAACTTTATTTTTATTTTTTTTACACTTTTTTTATAGTTCCCATAGGGAACTATAAGACGCAATCATTTGATTGCTTATATCATAGACTCCAATGCACTTACATTGGAGTCTCTGATGATTTTAGTGCTTTCCTATGGAGCCCTATTACAGGCAAGGGCTCCATAGGAAAGCCTATGCAGCAGCCTCCTGTTATTTACTATGACAGGGGCTGCTGCAGTCAAGCTCCGGCTCCTCCGATCGCCACACGCATTACTGCCGGTCGCGGATACCTGCTAGTGGGATATGCAGGTCACCCGCGGCCATCATACCCGCTCCGTGCAGGAGCGGGTGCCATCTTTAAAGTCCCGGCCAGCGCTGTACATGTACGGCGCTGGTCGGGAAGGGGTTAAACAGGCTGTTTAAGATTGTCAACCATGCGTTTAACTACAGCTATGTCTGTGTCACCTTGACATTATTACTGCTGTCACTGTGTTAAAGGCTATGTACACCTTTTTTTAATGATTGCACAATAGCTCATTTTTTGCTAAAATTATTTTTTTTCAGTTGACCTTTATTAAACATATTGAGCTGTTCTGTCACAAAAGGTTAACTGTTTTTCTAGCTATGTGACTGATACTTTTACTTTGTGTCAGTCATCTAATAAACCTCATATCAAAACTACTGAGGGTCAAAAACACTTATTTAAGCCACTTTCTTATCAGTAAGATATGAACTTAGCTATAATGAATGTTTCTAAGGTCAAAGATCAGAGATAAGGAGTCCATCTGGTCCTGGTCTGACAAAAAAGACAGATCAATCCAAAGAGTGCTACAGAAAAAAAGTATTAATTGTCATTTTAATTAGCTTCTTGGTAAAATGTCCCTAATGCCCTAATAATACTTTTTGTAAAGTACTTTATTGATGCATTTTTAACTTTTAATAGAGAAATCCACCCCCCTCCCTCCCAAAGCGCACCATTCCCTGTGCACTTAAAATCCACTTTTCTGTACACCGCTGACCTCTTATTAATTTTTGGAGTATGGTCTGTACAGTTTATGAATGGGGCAACAGTGCATGGAGTACAGGCAGGATCTAGCATTGCTGCTCCTGCCTGTGCCTCCCCAGACGTTTACTAAATCCTGGCATAGCACATGGATACCCTGCAACCATGTGATATGCCAGCATTAGCTGAGAGGAGCAGGCTCCTGTCTGTGCCTGCTTTGCTAAGCTAAGAGCTGACATGAAGGACTCTTAGCTTAGCGAAGAACGCACAGACAGGAGCCCACATTTATCAGGTAGAGAAAGTTAATACAAAGCACTTACTAATGTGATTGTCCATATTGTCTCCTTTGCTGGCTTGATTTATTTTTCCATCACATTATACACTGCTCATTTGCGGTGGTTACAACCATCCTGCAATCCAGCTGTAGTGGTCAAGCTTGTACAAGATAGGAAAAAACCTAGTCCTATGTACACTCCCACAGTCCTCACCAGAAAGGTCAACCCTTTTTCCTATAGTGTGCAAGCATGGCCACTGCTGCTGGATTGCAGGGTGGTTGTAACCCCTTGATATGAATAGTGTATAATGCGATGGAAAGAAGAATCAAGCCAGAAAAGGAGGCAATATGGACAATCATAATACATTAGTAAGTGTCTTGTATTACCTTTACCTACATGATAAATGCTAGAAAATCCCCTTAAGGGTTGGGACACATGTAGCAGCTGCCTTCCTCCAATGCATGCAGTTTTAACACAAATTACTGGGGTTTTGCAATGCTCAGTTGATGGTTTTTGCAAGTGCCTCATAAAAAATACATGAGTCTGACCTGTTATGTGGCCTTACCCTTATACATGGACAATCATAACATTTGAATAGTCTGCTGGAACACTTCCTCAAACTTTACAGATTTGCAAACTAATTTGACATTCACTTATCCCTGGAATACATTGGGATGATCAATGCCACATGCTTGACGAAGTGGCAAAATAATAGGTGACTCGATTATGGATTAAATAGAATGGGAAGATAAGTGAATCAAAAAGATCATTTCACTCTGCTCTTAGTATTTGTACAATTTCTACCACACACACTGACAATTTTTTCCACTTACCTTTCTTCCATAACAACCCTGTGGTGCTGTAGTTACTGCTTTTGAATATGTAATTTTCTGGAGTTGATGCTTTTTTAATAGTGGTTTGTAGTAGTGATTTGGTAGAAGATGGTGGTGCTGTTCTTATAGTAGTCTGATTAGTTTTTGATATACTGGTAGTACCAGCCATTGTTTTTATAGTATGAGGACTGGCTGCTGTCATGGTCATATGCACTGAAGTTTTCAAAGTTGATGATGAAGAGCTTGTACTGGGCCAAGTTGTCGTAGAGTAAATAGTTGTTTTAGGAGCAGTAACCATAGTAGTAGCATTTGCAGCAAAAGATGTAGGAGTGGTTGTTGTTGTGGTTACTGGTGATGTTTTAAGAGTAGTTATTGTAGTAAGCTGAGTAGTTGTCGTTGACATAGTAGTAGATAGAGGAGTGGTTTTGTTTGTGGTTCTAGTCCTTGGTGATGATTTAGGAAAAGTTACTGTAGTAAGCTGAGTAGTTATCGTTGACATAGTAGTAGATGGAGGAGTAGTTTTAGTTGGGGTTGTAGTCCTTGGTGATGTTTTAGGAGACATTACTGTAGTAATCTGTGTAGTTGTCGTAGAGATAGTAGTAGATGGAGGAGTGGTTTTGGTTGTGGTTGCAGTTCTTGGTGATGTTTTAGGAGTGGTTACTATAGTAAACTGGGTAGTTGTTTTTGTTGATTCACTGGTTGATGGAGGAGAGGTTGAGGTTGTAGTTCTTGGTGATGTTTTAGGAGTAGTTAGTGTAGTAAACTGGGTAGATGTTTTTGTTGATACACTGGTTGATGGAGGAGTGGTTGTGGTTGTAGTTCTTGTTGATGTTTTAGGAGAAGTTACTGAAGTAAACGGAGTAGAGGTTGAGATAGTAGTAGATGGAGGAGTGGTTTTGGTTGTGGTTGTAGTTATTGGTGATGTTTTAGGAGAAGTCACTTTAGTAAACTGAGTAGTTGTTTTTGTTGATGCACTGATCGATGGAGGAGGGGTTGCGGTTGTAGTTCTTGGTGATGTTTTAGGAGAAGTTACTGAAGTAAACTGAGTAGATGTTGAGATAGTAGTAGATGGAGAAGTGGTTTTGGTTGTAGTTGTAGTTATTGGTGATGTTTTAGGAGTTGTTACTGTAGTAAACTGAGTAGTTGTTTTTGTTGATGCACTGGTCGATGGAGGAGTGGTTGTGGTTGTAGTTCTTGGTGATGTTCTACGAGTGGTTACTGTAGTAAACTGGGTAGTTGATTTTGTTGATGCACTGGTTGATGGAGGAGTGGTTGTGGTTGTATTTCTTGGTGATGTTTTAGAAGTTACTGAAGTAAACTGAGTAGATGTTGAGATAGTAGTAGATGGAGGAGTTGTTTTGGTTGTGGTTGTAGTTATTGGTGATGTTTTAGGAGTTGTTACTGTAGTAAACTGAGTAGTTGTTTTTGTTGATGCACTGGTCGATGGAGGAGTGGTTGTGGTTGTATTTCTTGGTGATGTTTTAGAAGTTACTGAAGTAAACTGAGTAGATGTTGAGATAGTAGTAGATGGAGGAGTTGTTTTGGTTGTGGTTGTAGTTATTGGTGATGTTTTAGGAGTTGTTACTGTAGTAAACTGGGGAGTTGATTTTGTTGATGCACTGGTTGATGGAGGAGTGGTTGTGGTTATAGTTCTTGTTGATGTTTTAGGAGAAGTCACTGAAGTAAACTGAGTAAAAGTAGAGATAGTAGTAGATGGAGGAGTGGTTTTGGTTGTGGTTGTAGTTATTGGTGAAGTTTTAGGAGAAGTCACTGTAGTAAACTGAGTAGTTGTTTTTGTTGATGCACTGGTTGATGGAGGAGTGCTTGTGGTTGTAGTTCTTGTTGATATTTTAGGAGAAGTTACTGAAGTAAACTGAGTAGATGTTGAGATACTAGTAGATGGAGGAGTGGTTTTGGTTGTGGTTGTAGTTATTGGTGATGTTTTAGGAGAAGTCACTGTAGTAAACTGAGTAGTTGTTTTTGTTGATGCACTGGTCGATGGAGGAGTGCTTGTGGTTGTAGTTCTTGGTGATGTTTTAGGAGTGGTTACTGTAGTAAACTGGGTAGTTGTTTTTGTTGATGCACTGGTTGATGGAGGAGAGGTTGAGGTTGTAGTTCTTGGTGATGTTTTAGGAGTAGTTAGTGTAGTAAACTGGGTAGATGTTTTTGTTGATACACTGGTTGATGGAGGAGTGGTTTTGGTTGTAGTTCTTGTTGATGTTTTAGGAGAAGTTACTGAAGTAAACTGAGTAGATGTTGAGATAGTAGTAGATGGAGGAGTGGTTTTGGTTGTGGTTGTAGTTATTGGTGATGTTTTAGGAGAAGTCACTGTAGTAAACTGAGTAGTTGTTTTTGTTGATGCACTGGTCGATGGAGGATGGGTTGCGGTTGTAGATTTTGGTGATGTTTTAGGAGAAGTTACTGAAGTAAACTGAGTAGATGTTGAGATAGTAGTAGATAGAGGAGTGGTTTTGGTTATGGTTATAGTTATTGGTGATGTTTTAGGAGTTGTTACTGTAGTAAACTGAGTAGTTGTTTTTGTTGATGCACTGGTCGATGGAGGAGTGGTTGTGGTTGTATTTCTTGGTGATGTGTTACGAGTGGTTACTGTAGTAAACTGAGTAGTTGTTTTTGTTGATGCACTGGTTAATGGAGGAGTGGTTGTGGTTGCATTTCTTGGTGATGTTTTGGGAGAAGTTACTGAAGTAAACTGAATAGATGTTGAGATAGTAGTAGTTGGATGAGTTGTTCTGGTTGTGGTTGTAGTTATTGGTGATGTTTTAGTAGTTGTTACTATAGTAAACTGAGTAGTTGTTTTTGTTGATGCACTGGTCGATAGAGGCGTGCTTGTGGTTGTAGTTCTTGGTGATGTTTTTGGAAAGGTTACTATAGTAAACTGGGTAGTTGTTTTTGTTGATGCACTGGTTGATGGAGGAGTGGTTGTAGTTCTTGTTGATGTTTTAGGAGAAGTCACTGAAGTAAACTGAGTAAATGTTGAGATAGTAGTAGATGGAGGAGTGGTTTTGGTTGCGGTTGTAGTTATTGGTGATGTTTTAGAAGAAGTCACTATAGTAAACTGAGTAGTTGTTTTTGTTGATACACTGGTCGATGGAGGAGTGCTTGTGGTTGTAGTTCTTGGTGATGTTTTAGGAGTGGTTACTGTAGTAAACTGGTTAGTTGTTTTTGTTGATGCACTGGTTGATGGAGGAGTGGTTGTGGTTGTAGTTCTTGTTGATGTTTTAGGAGAAGTTACTGAAGTAAACTGAGTAGATGTTGAGATAGTAGTAGATGGAGGAGTGGTTTTGGTTGTGGTTGTAGTTATTGGTGATGTTTTAGGAGAAGTCACTGTAGTAAACTGAGTAGTTGTTTTTGTTGATGCACTGGTTGATGGAGGAATGGTTGTGGTTTTAGTTCTTGTTGATATTTTAGGAGAAGTTACTGAAGTAAACTGAGTAGATGTTGAGATAGTAGTAGAATGGAGGAGTGGTTTTGGTTGTGGTTGTAGTTATTGGT